>APFE030609593.1:62547-99722 GCA_000404065.3 Pinus taeda | reverse complement strand
CTTTCCCATCGTTCTAGAAGCCTCTAGATTATGAAGTTTCTTGTCCTCTTTTGGAAAACTTGCCTTTAAGGGATCAACGTGAGTATCCAATTAAAAAGCGTGATGGCAGCGCAAGGCCAGTATAGTGCAACTCGCCATCAATGCTAGTTGCCAATGTTAGGGTCACGTTGGACCTGAAATTAGGGTTTTAGAGCTTACTTCTTCAGGGAAGTCTCAAGGCATGTTTCCACGAGTGTTTCAGCGAGGATTTGAACTGCATATCAGGATGAGTACACTACATTATTTCTAAGTTTCGGGCACTTCAGGGTATGACACAAGGAAGTGCAGGAGGCATGAAAAAATACTATGTAACATGTCCTCATGAGTGTATGGTTGTATATACATTTGTTCTGCATGTTGGTGTTTATATGTTGTTATGCATGCATTTTCATGGTGGAGGTTGTTGTGCATGAGGTCATTGTATGTAATTAGGTCATCATGATGATATTGGTATGTTATGATGCTAATGTGTTGGCTGAGATAGAGCAGGAGATACAGATCACTAGAGTGAATTTACAACAATGGACTTCGGGGTAAGAGAATATCATCATACAGGTTTATATGGTAGGCATGCAGGTATGTTGGTTAATGGTGGTTATAAGAATTAGGGTTACTTATATACTTGTCATTTTATTGTTGTTATGGTTACATGTATGATCAATGCTAGTTGATTAGTGTAGTCATATGCACAGGTGTTAGATAGTCATGAATGATAGTAACATGTGTTTGTATGCATTGTTGTTGTTTTTTTATGTTAGTTAACTGGATGATTATGTCATATGTTGTTGATGAGTATGTTATAGGTTAACTTCTTGTTGTTATATGATAGTTAGCTTGGTGATTAGGGTTATACGTTTTTTATGAGCATGATATATAAGTTGTTGTTGCTATATGTTAGTTAACTTGATTATTAGGGTTATAGCATTAATATCTTGATGTTATATGTATCATGCTAAGTTGGATTAGTCTATGCAAATGGTTAGGGTTATGGAATTCAGGTATGAGTTAATATGTTGTGATATTATGTCATACTAATCTAAATTGAATATGCATATGTGATTGCTATGTATGAATGATAAATGTTTATGAGCTTATGATGTGGACATGTTAGCTAGTTATTATTATGGATATCATGACCTTATTTGTGGTTGAGTTGATATGTTGTGAAGTTATATCATGCTACTCTAGATTGATTGTGCAGACAATATTCCCTCCCCTAAGATACATCAAGGTATGAACTTGCTTATGTCATCTACTTTGTGCTTGAATGTTTGATTATGTCATTTAATTGGTGTTTGAGTGTTGGTGTATATTATGTCACCTATATGTTGTTTGAATGTTTGATTATTTGCATGATATGAGCATGTGTCTATAATATTTCCTGAATGAACGAACTTTAAGATGATTGTACTAACACATATGTGTTGAGGCAATTGATATGTACTTGAGAGTAAGTAGGTGACAGTTGTAGCATTATGTCTAATGACTATGAGTTGACTATCGATTATGACATGATTGTTAGTCTTGGTAATGTTTTCAAATTGATAGATATGTTTTCTTGATAACTAGAATAGGTGGTTAACATGTGCAAGTAGTTGCAAGGTAGCATGCTTGGTATTAGCATGACAAGGTAATAGTTGATGTGTTTATATAACTAACAATTGGGTGATGTGACAGTACATAGTAAGCCTCGATTGCAACAAGGTAAGAAGGTAAAAGAAAGGAATTGGGAAAGAATTCCTTTGACTATGTTTGGAAAGCCTAATTCCAAACAAATGAGTGATTTTCATACAGGAATTCGTCTTAACCCTATTTTTCCTAACATTATGAGGATATGTGTTATGTTCATAAATATGTATTTGACAGGTATAACAGTTGGTTCTAGTTATTGCTATATTTGTCAAAGGATTAGAGTCCCTTGAGAGATGACATGGATGTGTTCGGTTACAAGGCATTGTGCTTGGAACAACATGATAAGGTAATTGGTGTATTTTTATGTTTATTTATGCACTGGTAATTATGTGTTTATGGCAATATGATGCAAGGGATTTCATGGCAAAGAGACTGCCATGAAATTTTGAAGAAGGCTCGGGTTAAGCTTTCCTTGGGAACCACAGGGATTGAGTCATGTTGTTTGTTGTTGGTCTTGTGCTTTTGGTCTTTTGTGAATGGTTTCACTTGATAATGGTTTTGTTTGCATCTTGCACATGGCCATGGCACTTTTTTTGTGGTGTCGTATTGTTGTTGGTTTTCCATGATTTTTCTTCTTGTTTGCTTCTATTCTTGCCTTTATTGTTTTGAGAGTCTTGGGAATTGGTGGGGGAAAGAGGAAAGTTAATGGAGCTCGGGGAGAGTTGAATGAAACCCAATAGGCAATGTGAGACTCAAATGAAGTCAATGCATGTATAAAGGAAGTTGAAGGTAAGAGTATGACAGGCAGTTAGATTGGTTGGGTCCATTGGTGTAAATGGACAATGGCAGGACAGTCATGAGATAGGTAATAGGAAAGGTGAAGTAAATGGATCTGAGGCACCATATGCCTTGGCTATGTTGGGAACTATCGTTCTCGCTGTTGTGCATGTGTTGCACACATAAAGGGAGTTCTCTTAACCTTGACCTTATGATATCTAGTAATTATATTGTGATCATGATTATGTTGATATCTATATGTATACATGTATGTATGTATACATGTATGTATGTATACATGTATGTATGTATACATGTATGTATGTATGCATGTCATGTCTAACAGGGTCATCAGCGTTCATGATTGTTTTATGATAATGTTTATATGTACATATATGTATGTATGTATGTCGTTTTCTAACTATATCATTATTGTTTTATGTTGATGTTTATATGTATATGTGTATGTATGCATATTGTTGTCTGACAAGATCGTGATTGTTTATGCTAATGTTTACGTATATGTATGTATGTATCCATGTATCCATGTCACTGTTCGACAGGGTTGTCAGGGATCATTCTTGTGGAAGAATGATTGCTTATGCAGGTGAATGGCATGACGAGAATCTGGTTTATGAGGAATCAAGTGGGAGGGTATCCCTAACAAATCTATGAGGTCAGTATCATGTGGATATGAATTGATATTGTATGCTTATATTATGCCTATGTTTATGTTATGGTAAGTAACTCTGAGGGATACATCAGCAAAATGAAAGCAATGTGGTATGCGGCATGTTGGGACAAGCAGGGATAAGACACTAGAAGCATGGTTTCTTGGAAGAGACAATGTGATTTTGGATTTATGGTACTACTGTTGTGCATATGATGTATATGATGTACATGTTACATATGTGATGATTATGTGCATGTAGTATTGTGTATATATAGTGCGTGTACATGTTGTTTATGCAATGTTATGTATAGGGTGGTACAGATAGTGTGTGTGAATGTTGCATATGCAATGCTAGGTATAGATGGTGCTATGTACATGATGGATATGCGGTCATGTGTACATATTACATTGTGTGCATGATGGACATGTGATGTTGTGTGCGTATGGTGTTGTGCGCATGTTGGATATGCAGTGTTGTGTACATAGGGTGTTATGTACATGTTGTATATGTAGTGATATGCACATATGGTGTTGTGTGCATGTTGTACATTTGGTACTATGTACATATGGTGTTGTGTGCATGATTGTACATGTGGTGTTGTGTGCATGATTGTACATGTGGTGTTGTGTGCATGTGGTGTTGTGTACATGTTGTACATATGGTGTTGTGTACATGTCGTGCATATGGTGTTGTGTACATGTCGTGCATGTGGTGCTATGTACGTCTAGCATTGTGTACATGTTGTACAGGTGGTATGATGTACATGTGGCGTTGTGTACATGTTTCAGGTGGTGTCATGTACATGTGATGTTGTGCACACATTATGCAGGTGGTTCTTTGTACAAGTGGTATTGTGTACGTGTTGTACATATGGTATTGGAGTACATGTGGTATTGTGTGCATGTTGTGTTGTGGGCATTTGGTACTATGTATGTGCAATGTGTATTCATGGTATCGTGACATATGCATTCATTGTGTTGTACTTTGTGTACATATATGTGTTGTGTCGTACACCGAGTGTAGGTGTATGTATGTGTTGTGGTGTACATTAGGTGTAGGAGTATGTATTGTGTTGTGTTGTATGCCAAGTGTAGTTACATGTATCGTGTGGCATTGTACATCGAGTAATGATTCATGTAGAGTGTTGTATATCAAATGTAGGTGTATGCATTATGTGGTGTTGTATGTTATGTGCGGTTGTATGCCATGTGTGGTTGTATGTGTGTGATTCACACTATATGTTTTTGCACATGGTTGAGGAAAAGGCATTGGGTGTTTGTCGAGTGTGGCAACCGATCCGGAGTGCATACAGAATAAGGACAAAGGTAGAAGTTAAGGATTGATTAAAAGATAAGTATCAGTATTTTACTTCATTTTTATTATGCATGTGATTTATGATTCTGGACTATGATGATTACATGCGATCTATGATTATGGAATATGATGGTTACATGTGATTTATGTTTTTGATCTATGATGGTTTTGTTTTGAGCTAACATGATGTGATATGTTTATACATCATGATTTTATCAAAGATGCTAGTTGGCTTGCTGTGATAGGAAGTAAACAGGATTGCAAGTGTACCTTATTGACGCGCTACCAATGAGGTATGATGTCAATATATTTCAATTTATTTAAAACTAATGCAATTTATGTGCTTGGTATAGGAAGCAAAGAAATTCTTGGTTGCATGATTAAAATCGACTACAAGAATTAGCAGCATCAGTGAAAAGAATTGAAACATGCAGTAGTATGATGGTAAAGTATTCAGTAGCAGGGCCATTGTGGGACATTGGTACCCAATAGTGTCCATCAATTGCCATGAGCATGCTATGACCAGCATGATGGTTTTAAGGTTGGGATATACCTTGGTTTTTATATCTTTTGATGAGAAGAAACCTTGCCAAGGGATGGATTGTCTGGGATGGGCGTGCCAGCGAAACTTGGAAGGTGAGTGATTGCATGAAAGGGGGTGACTGGATTGCCCAAGGGATTGTGTAGCAGAGAAGGGAAGACCATGGATGAATTTGCTTTGGTCATTAGCATTTCCAAATGGAATCAAATGAACATTGGGAGTGCACCCTAGAACAATGAGTCGGTAACTATTAACTGGGAGGACAAGTGGCGCAAGATTATAGAGTTGGACATTGGATGCAACTTTGAATTTGATAGTGGATTCTAGACTTCCTGGGAAGGAGGTGAATCCTGGTGTTACTTTGAGGGTGGAGGTGTGAGCCTCTTGATTCTGTTGTTACATATGCAGGCATCATATCCTTTTATTTGTTGGTTGAGAAAATGTGCATATGTGTATGTGTGTATATGTGGTTATTATTGTAAATACCATAATGAGATGTGTTATAAAGCTCCAAAAAATAGTATGTTTATCATGTTTTAACATATGGTCATTGTAAATACTGCAATGAGCTATGTTATAAATCTCCATTGGCATTATGTTTTGTTTTCAGCAGTCTTGTTGGTTATAGCTGTCATTGAACACCAAGGACGGTGTTCCCCCAAGGGCGAGGGTTCTGTAACAACCCTAGTTAAAAATCCATGTAAAATATATAAGGCCATGGTGATGGGACAAGTATTCCAAGCTAAATTGTGGGAAAAACATCCTAGTGGGGTGTTGCTTCGGTTTATTATGGCTAAGGAAATCGACAAAGGCAATGGCTAAGGCTTTGGAAAGGCAAAATGGAATTTTGGCACATTTATTTATTAAAATAATGGAAAATAGTAGAAAAGGAAGGTGAAAGGTCACAAGTTGCATGTGAGGAGGAAAATGAAGGAAAATAATGGAAAATGAAGAAAATAGAGGCCTCATTAATAAAAAGGCTTATGAGGATCAGTGAGCAGACTTGGTCAGTGTAAGCTTGGTCAGTTCATTTTTGGAGCTCTCTCTATATTCTCTCTCTCTCATACTCTTGGACACTTAGAGTTTTCTTGGAGCACTCTTGGAGAGTGTGGTATACTTGGATTTTTGGAGCAAGAAGGAAAAGAAAGAGCTTGAAAGTGAAGAGGACATCAGGATCAGCAACTACAGCGGGTTTTGCTTGCAGGTACCAAGTTGCATGTATATTTTCCTCACTAGTTTTGGCATGAATGGTGCATGCATGTGGTCTTTTGGTCATGATTTGTCATTGGCATGGAGGATTTCCTAGATTGATAGTGTATTTGCCTAGCCTTTCCATTTCTCGGATAGCCATGTTGTTGTGGGTTCATTTATTTGTTTTTATGGTAGGTTCTCATGTTTCCCTTAGCTTGGGTAGAGTTATTAGTTCTTGGAGCCTTAATTGGACAAATGCTCTGGAAGCCCTGTAATGACTTGGGTTGAGTTACTAGTCCTGGAGCCTTGGTTGGAAAAATGCTTTAGAAGCCTTGTAACAGTTTGCGTTGAGTTAATAGTCTTGGAACCTCGGCTGGAAAAATGCTCTAGATCCCTAGTTGGTGGGTTGAGTTAATAGTCCTAGAAAATTGGTTGGACAAATTCTCTGGAGCCCGAGAGTAGTTGTGGGTTGAGTTGCTAGTCCTGGAGCCTTGGTTGGACAAACACTCTAGAGCCTTGCAGCTGGGTTGAGTTACTAGTCTTGGAAGCTGGGTAGGAACAAATGCTTTGGAGACCTAGAAGGCTTGGGTAGAGACCAATCTAATGATGGTTCTAGTGATGTCCGACCGTGAGGCGGAACCATTGTTTTATGGGTTGAGGTGGTTGGCCTCTAGAATCCCTGGATGGTTTCAGTTGATGTTCTATGAGATCCCACATTCATGCTTGGAATATGGAACAGGAGTGAATGGCTTAAGAGAGATTTGGCTCAGCCATTCTATGGTCGGGTGGAACGTGGAAGTCTCATCTCGGGTTTGGATTTTGCATCATCAATAATATGAGGTATTTATCCTTGTATTTATATGAGTATTATATTGGTTTATATGTGGATTATATGGTTGTGATTTCCTTGGTATTTTTGTTGCTATTATGTTGGTTATATATATGTTTTATGATAGAAGTTATGTATGGCTCTCATCATGTTTTTACTCGTAAATGAATCAAAAATGTATCTATGATCTAATGGATGAAATGGAAGTTGATGTGTTGATGCATCAGTGCTTCTAAGCAATTCTCAATTAAGTATGACACCCCTATGCTCAAATATGTTATTTAAACCTGTAGATTACGTATTCGTGATATGTTTGACAAAATGCCTATCATGGCTAGTAGGGGTCCAATTAAGTCTCATTCAAGTTATTGCATTTATACTGTCATTTCGTTGTTATTTTATTGTTCTAAAGATGTCATTATATTATGGGTAGTGACCTGGGATCTGGGCCTACAAAAGTGGCTCAAATCCTGGGGACACTGACACAACACTGTGAAAAATAGTCCCTGGACATTGGCTTCTAGGCCTGTGAGAGCGTCCAGAGGTCAAGTGGTCCAAAATCTCAGTGGGACCCAGGGGCTAGTTGGCAGAAAGGTTGGATTGGTTCTCCAGTGTCCTAATGCTAATGTTGAATGTCTATATGGTGTGTTTTTGTTGATTCCACTGCCTTAACTTGACTTACAGGGTCAAATCATATCATAGTGGCCTCTCGTCACATGTTTACCCCAGCCGGTTAGTTGCTTGGATAGATATGGGAGGAGGGTGTTACAAATATCAACCATGTTCCCTATTGTTACAGTTCATTTTATGCATTCAATTTGTTGAATTTCCATGATATTGGGTCTAGGATAGAATCTTAGAATCTTTGATGCTACCAAGCCAAGAATCTCAACAAAGCTACTTTGCACAGTGAAATAATATAAAGCAGTAAATCACACATGCACAAGTATATACGACTTTTTACAAATTTCAACCCAACTTTGTTATATTAATAAACATATAATACAAGTGTTTAGGGCTTCGATATAAGGGATAATGACCCTCAATTATACACAAGTACAAGATTATAAGATACACTGGCAATCTCAATGTAGCCTCTATGTCGTATCTCATCCTGTCGGTCCTTCACTTCCATTCTGCTCTCTAGCTGCCCCTTAGTCCATTAAGAGACAACACAGAGTATCTAGGAGGTGTGCCGCCTATCACTATTGAAAGTCACTTCTACTTCAATGAATACGAGTTGATCCAATCTTCTCTTCTATGTCAGCCAACACTTGAGCTCCAAATTTCCAATCTAGCAGTCCACTACTCCATCAATGTACTACACATTAGGCTCATCAACTTCACCCAACCTTCAACTATCACACTCCCATTAGGACAACTTGTCAAGGGATACTTTGGGTTTTCAACATGGTACCTCCACCACTCCAATGGCACCCAATCATATCACTGTGAAATCTTTACCTAGGAGGGGTTTCTAACCGGCAAGTCAAGCCCTCTAAATGGATTCCATAGGTTGCAACTAATTTTATTCAACTAGCATCTTTTAAACACAAATACACCATGCAAACACATACATGTTTCTCCTTTTACTGGATCGATTCATTGTTGTAGATTTTATCTGGTTAAGGAAACTGTTAGCCATCTCAAAACTGCCTTAACAACCTTTCCTCAGCTGCGGATAACCTCCAATTAGGTGATACTCCTGTGTGCTTGAATTATGGGTTATTACTAGCCCTCTAAATGGACTTGTGGCCTCTCACCAAAGTGATCTAGGGCTACATCTCCCCTTCAGTGACCCAAATATCTTTGTGACCCTTCCTTTGGAGGTTTTTTCACACCCAAAGCACTTCAAATCAAGCCAGAATTATGAAAAACAATGTGGTTTCCCTTTTAGACCAGCAATACCCCCACAATGGACATCAATCTACCCTTCTATAATGTAGCCTTCTCTAATATTACTGCGGCCTCCTCACAGTCACAAAAGAACCCAAAAACATTGCCCTTTCTCCTTTGTGAGGTCTCCTTCTCACATGTGGTTGTCTCATAGGTGTATTACACATGAAATATGCACATTTGGATATGAAGAAATGAATCACTTCACCTCTTATTTATACCAAAGAAGAGTACTCAACAAATTTTTGAAGAGACGTGTCTTTTGGACCAATTTGACTCATGGCTACATGACTTGACTATCCAAAAACTAATTTTCAACTTCAAAAATTCATAACTCATATTATACAACTTGGATTTTGATGATTCTCATTTCATTGGATTCTCCTCGCCATCCTCCATCATCTCGATCCATCACATGTAGAAAATGCCTCATGGTTTTAGCCAAAATATTGATGGTGCAAAACCCCAACCTTGGGTTCCAAGCCCACAAATGACCTTTTAGTGCTTCACCCTCCAAACCTCGAACCCTAGGGCTTGGAGTACCTCCCAAGCTACTAAAAATAAACACTCCCTCTTAGCGAGGGAGGTACTTCCAAGACTAGGAAGTAACTCATCAGCGTCATCACTACTCGCAACACTCGCCCAACTCATGGAGCTTACAACTACAACAATCCCTATAGCATGAACTGCATGAATCCCTATAACATCCTACTTCTTCTTCTTAATGTCTTCCACTCTCTCCATGATTCCTTCCCTGCATTTATAGGAGCACCCTTTCTACCCATTGACCACTAGCTCTTCTTCGATTGCAAAGTCTCCCTCTGAACCTGCAAACTCCCTCTAGAACTCGACTCCCTCTGAGCCTCTAGAATCTAGACCTTCTTCTCTAGAGCCTATACCTACTCCTCTGAAGCCTGCACCTGCACCTGCTTCTCTGGAACCTACACCTGGTATGCCTGCTTCTCCTTCGCATGATATATAGGCTTGGCCATTAGCTTGTATGGACCATGCTCTCTAACTCCAAGCACAATACCCGTAGAGCTAGAGCCTTTGGGCTTTAGTCTTTCCTTCCCATCATGGAATAAGACCTCAAATCCCTTCTTCACGATCATTGAGATAAATATCATGCTATATCTAACTCCTAGTACAATCAGTACACCTTATATCTGCATCACTCGTCCTGATTCCATATTGAATGGCACAATTCCCTATCCTCAGATCTCCTTCTTACTCTTGTCACCCAACACCATGTGCAACTTCTAGTCCCATTCAACTAGAGCCTCGAAAACCTCTTATGACTCTGTGACGCACCACTTTCCACGTACCATCCATCCTCATTGATAGTACCCTGCAAGAAAAGAGAGATCATAGCAAAGTCTTCCTCCTCCAATATTCTGTTGCGAGCATTTATCTCAATAGAAGTGGCAACACTAGCGATCTGCTTCCCTTTCTTCTTCTCTCCATCTCCCTTCTTCTTCATCAAACATCTCGACAAAAAATGATCCATCTCGCCATTGTTGCAAAACTTGACTTTACTCAAGTCCTTCTGCTTACCTTTCGTTCATGCTGCAAGTTCCATGTCATCATTTGAAGCCCTCTTCTTTGGATGAAGATCCTCGTCTCACAACTCTTCCTGAATGAAGTCGTCCCATAGCCTATTCTAGTTTGGTATGGCAACGATCTGCTTGATGAAGGGCTTCTATTCCTCGGTGAACCCTTTCAAAGGAATCCTCACCATATCAGAATTTGAAATAGTCACACCGACAAAAACATGCTCATCTTTAACTTAAGACAATCTTGTTGGATACGAAGTCACTCTTTCACCCTGTTTCATCTTGGTGGACTTCGACTTATCCTTCAATACTAGTACCCAGTTCTCATCCTTGTATATAGATCACCATACACTTCCAAATCCTTTCTGTCAATTGGATTCTTGATGGCTTTCTCGGTGAAGTCCCATATATTGTTGGCCTACAAGACCAACTTGATCCTTTCCTTCCATGGACTATAGTTGGACAACCCCTACAACCTGTCCTCATACCAGTGACCATCTTGCAACTTCAACATTGTAGTGATCCCTTCACCTACAATGTAACCAACTCCCTCTTAAGTTGTACGTCCTTATGCACACTCTGATTCACTGTCTCCCAAAGTAGCTCAAACAAGATCTCATACCATGTTGAATTTACATGATCTTGGGTCTAGGATAGAATCTTAGAATCTTTGACTTTGCACAGTGGAAGAATATAAAGTAGTAAATCACACAGGCACAAGTATAGACAACTTTTTACAAATTTCAAGCCAACTTCGTTATATTAATCAACATATAATACAGCTATCTAGGGCTCCCATACAATGGATAATGGCCCTCAATTATCCACAAGTACAAGAATACAAGATACACTGACAATCTCATTGCAGACTCTATGTCATATCACATCCTGCTAGTCCTTCACTTTTGTTCTGCTCTCTAGCTAACCCTTAGTCCATCAAGAAACAACACATAGAGTCTCCAGGAGGGTTTCCACCTATCACTACTACAAGTCACTTTGCATTCTGATAGTATGCAAATGAGTCACCATGATGGAAAGGTTTTTCCCAGTGGTTAGTTTTCAATCAAGATGGGCTAATTTAGTCTGCTCTTCTATGCTAAATAACACCTAAGATCCAAATCTGCCAATCTAGAAGTCCACTAGTCCATCAATGTATTGCACATTAATCTCATCAACTGTACCCAACCTTCAGTTGTCACATTCCCTTTAGGAAAGCATGTAAAGGGCTACTTTGGGTTGCCAACACACTGCCCTCCACCAATCCAATGGCACCCAATCTAATCATTGTGAAATATACACCTAGGAGGGGTTTCAAACCACCAAGTCAAGCCCTCCAAATGGCTCCCACATGATGCAACTAATTATATCTAACTATCATCTTTTCAACACAAATACATGAGGCAAACACATACATGTTTCTCCTTTTCGTGGACTGACACACTATTGTAGCTTTTATCTGGTTAGGCCAACTGTTATCCCTCTAAAAATTGTCCTAACAGCCATTCCTCGGTTATGGATAACCTCCAATTAGGTGTTTCTCCTGTGTGTTTGAGTTCTGGGCTATTACTAGCCCTTTAAATGGACCTGCAATGTCTCACCAAAGTGATCTAGGGTTGTGGCTCCCCTTCAGTCACCCAAACAACTTTGCGGCCCTTCCTTTGGAGGTCTATTAACACCCAAAGTGCTTTGGATCAAGCCTAGAATTATGAAAAGCATTGTGACTGTGCTTTTAGACCTACAATACCCTCACAATGGATGCCAACCTTCCCTTCTATAATTCGTCCTTCTCTCATATTACTACGGCCTCCTCACAGTCACAAAAGAACCCAAAACCATTGCCCTTTCTCCTTCGTGAGGTGTCCTTCTGACTTGTGGATACCTCAGAGGTGTATTACACATGAAATATGCACATTTGGATGTGTATAAATGAATCACTTCACCTCTTATTTATACCAAACAAGAGGTCTCTACGGAGTTTTAAAGAGACGTGTATTTTGGACCAATTTGACTCAATCCTACATGTCTTAACTGTCCAAAATGTCATTGTCAACTTCAAAACCTCATAACTCTCTTCTGCAACTTAGACTTTGATGATTCACATTGATTTGGATTCTCCTCACCATCCTCCATCATCTCCATCCATCACAAGCAGAAAATGTCTCATGGTTTTGGCCCAGCCATCAATGGGTGCCAAACCCCAACCTTGGGTTCCAAGCCCACAAATGACTTGTGTGGCGCTTCAGCCTCCAAACCCTGAACCCTATGGCTTGGATTACCTCCCAAGATACTCAAAAATCAACACTCACTATTAGCGAGGGAGGTACTTCGAAGACTAGGAAGTAACTCATCATCATCATCACTACTCGTAATGCTCGCCCAACTCCTGGCACTTACAATTGCAGCAATCCTTGTAGTGTGAACTACGCCTCTCTTGGAAGTGTCATTGTCATTGGAAACATCTTGCTTCTTCTTCTTCTCTTGTAAGGTCTTCCTCTCTCTCCATGATTCCTTCTTGGCAACTGTAGGAGCACCCTTTCTCCCCACTAACCATATGCTCTTCTTCAGCTACAAGGTCACCCTCTAAACCTGCAAACTCCCGCTACAACTCGACTCCCTCTAAGCCTATAGAATATGGACCTTCTTCTCTAGAACCTGTACATTCTCCTTTGAAGCTTGCAACTGCACCTACTTCTCTAAAACCTGCACCTGGTCCACCCACTTCTTCTTTCCATGATCTATAGGCTTTCCTAATAGCATGTATAGACCATGCACTCTAACTCCAAGCATAATCCTAGCAGAGCTAGAGCCTCTAGGCCTGAGTCTTTCCCTCCCATCCTAGTATAAGACCTCAAACCTCTTCTTCTCAACCATAGAGATAGATATCACACTATGTCTAAGTCCTGGTACAAATAATACATCCTGGAACCGCATAACTCATCTTGACTCCATTCTGAATGGCAGAGCTCCCAATCCTCAAATATCCTTCTAACTCTTGTTGCCCAATACCATGTGCAACTTTGATTCCCATTTAACTAGAGTCTCGAAAACCTCCTTTGACCCTGTTATATGTTTTGATGCACCACTGTCCACATACCTTCAATCCTCATCGACAATACCCTTTGAGAAATGAGAGGTCATTGCAAATTCCTCCTCCTATAATCTTCTAGTGAGAGCATCTATCTCAATAGAAGTGGAAACACCAATGACCTGCTTCCCTTTCTCCTTCTCGTCATCTCCCTTCTTCTTCATCAGGCATGTCAACCAAAAATGACCCATCTCACCATAGTTGGAAAACTTGACTTTACTTAAGTCCTTCTTTTGCTTACCCTTCATTTGTGTTGCAAGTACCATGTCATCATCTGAAGAACTCTTCTTTGAATGAAGATCCTCGTCTCGCAACTCTTCCTTAATGAAATCGTCCCACAGCCTATTCTGGTCTGGAAACTACTCTCTAGCCATTATCATCTTAATGAAGGGCTTCCATTCCTCGATGAACCCTTTCAAAGCAATCCTCACCATATCATAATCTAAAATAGTCACACTGACGACAGCAAGCTCATCTTTAACCTAAGACAATCTCGTCAAATACGAAGTCACTTCTTCACCTTGTATCATCTTGGTGGACTTCAACTTATCCTCCACTACCAGTACCCGATTCTCATTCTTATTCAGGAACAAATTCTGAAGATCCACCCACATCTCATGTGCAGTGTTATTCCTATACAAATGAGGTATTAGGGGATCCTTCACACCATCAAGGATGATCATTCTCACCCTCGTATCTAAATCCTTGTACACTTCTAGCTCCTTTGGGTCAATTGGCTTCTTGATGGCTTTTTCGGTGAACTCTCATATCTTGTTGACCTGCAAGACCAACTTGATACTTTTCTTCAATGGAATATAGTTGGACAACCCCTTCAACCTGTCCTCATACCAAAGACCAACCTGCAAATTTGACATTGTAGTGAGAACTTCACCTACAATGTGACCAACTCCCTCTTAATTTGTACTTCGTTGTGCACACTCTGATTCACTATCTTCCAAAGTAGCTTAGACACACCCTGATACCATGTTGAATTTCCATAATCTTGGGCCTAGGATAGAAACTTAGAATCTTTGATGCTACCAAACCAATAATCTCAACAAAGCTACTTTGGACAGCAAAACAATATAAAGTAGTAAATCACACATGCACAAGTATAGACAATTTTTTACAAATTTCAACCCAAATTCATTATATTAATCAACATATAATACAACTATCTCGGTCTCCCATGCAAGGGATAATGGCCCTCAATTATCCACAAGTACAAGAATACAAGATACAATGATATTCTAGTTGCAACCTCTATGTCGTATCTCATCTTGTCGATCCTTCGCTTCTGTTCGGCTCTCTAGCTACCCCTTAGTCCATAAGGAGACAACACATAGAGTCTCTAGGAGGGTTGCTACCTATCACTATTGCAAGTCACTTCTGCTTCAATGAACATGGGATGATCCAATATTCTCTTCTAGGTTGGCCAACACCTGAGCTCCAAATATTCTAATCTAGCATTCCACCAGTCCATCAATGTACTACACATTAGGCTCATCAACTTCACCCAACCTTTTGTTGTCACACTCCCTTTAGGAAAACTTGTCAAGGGCTACTTTGGGTTGCCAACATGCTTCCCTCCACCAGTCCAATGGCACCCAATTCAATCACTGTGAAATTTGCACCTATGAGGGGTTTTGTTGGCTTAGGGGGTCCTGACCCATGTTCAGAGTAAGTTGTGCCAACCAACAAAACCCTACACTACTGGCCCTTTTGGCAACAACTCACGTAGCGCAGGCTACAGTCTCACCTGAAGCAGTATGAGGGGATGCAATAACCAAGTTTCTGCATCCAGAGACTAGTGTGATGTCTTTCAGCATCTTGGATTTGCCTTCGTGTAGATTGATAAACTCTTAGGGCACATTACTGCAACTCTGTTACAAAAACCTTTAGACCCTTTCAAAGGTCTACGATCAGTCCATGCAAACTTTTAGCAGTCTATTTACCTACTTATACGCATTAGAAAGTAATCCTAGATTGGTGTTCACGCAAAGCTACTTAGTTCATCAGACAACATAAGAGATTACCAGAAACTTCACGGAAGTGTTTAAACATGAATTGCGTACATTATTAAGACTTTTTCAAGAGAATCATGTAGCATTCGATCAATATTTCATTAAGAAAGTCATTCATCAATGGCATGTAACATAAATAATCAATAATTCTTCAGAAACTTGTCTTATTGATCTCAATTCACAGATTACAGACTCAAAACTGACATGCGCACATAGTTGCAGGGGTCCACGCACTCAGCTGCGGATCCTTTCTTTCCCTATCTAAGCGCAAGAATCATAGCCTTCCTGCCTTAGCTCCTGCCCAAGACTCGTCTATCAACCCAATTCTCTATCTTCTCTTCATCTAGTTACCTCTTCCTTTTCCTAAGACTCACTATTTATAGACTATTTTCATACAATGCCATGGTCCGCGGACCATGGGTGAATCTCAAAAACTAACTCAAAACTTATCCAAAACAAGGGGCTAAGCCCCTTTGACTCCTAATCATCTACGCGCTTCACATCTGCAAATCGCGGAGACTTTACATAATTTACAAAATTGTGCCAAAATTTGGGTTATCTTAACGCCAAACTAACCCAGGGGACCTCATCCCAACAAGCCCCCAACACAAAGATCGTGATTCACCCTCGAGTCACTTTGTTGGTGCCACGATCTTACTACGAAGATCCCCGAGCTCCACTTGGAAACTTCAGCAGCTCTCTATGTCGCTGCCTGTCGAACATCCTCAGCCAGTTTTTTAGTGGCTAGTCCTTCTACTACCAACCTCATCATTCGTTACATCTGTTGTGGTCCCTTAAGCTTATCTTGAATGGAGATCGTGATCTGATAAGCCCTATCCAACCAAGGCTACAACTTGGCCTTTAGTAAAGCCTCTTTCTTCTACACTTTCGCTACATGTGCCAGTAGCTGCTTTCCTTCCTATAACTTGGCAAGGCATTATGTTGGTGCTAAGGTGTGTGCAGTCACCCTGATCTCATCATATTGGCATTGCATCTCGCTTACATCTGTGTTCAATGTTTGCAAGTTCGAATCCTCTTGCAGATTGGTCAATAGTTCCATCGCTTGCTCAAACAATGTCTCATAGTTAGTGACTATGGCATCCAAGGTAGCCATGCCCTCCTTAATTGTGAATTTTCACCGCTCCCAGACCTTAGGCAGAGTCATGGGCTACAACTTCAACTGCAGCTCTATGATCTTCATGTTGAGCTCGAAAGTTACTCATCCAACTTCTGCTCTAGCGTCACGCACACCAGCAGCTAACATTCTAACTTTGGCTTCCAGCTGTGCATCCTCCAGGATGTGAATTTTAGGCACTATCTTACATGCCTCTACTACTACTAACTCTAGAATTGAACTGCAGACTCCATAATTGAACTACATGCCTATAGTGCCTCCTTTTCCTTCAGAGCTTACGTCTTTTCAACAAACATTTGTTCATTGTTTACTTTGTACTCGCTGATGAGGTTGAGGGTGTGTTTCTCCCTGGTTCTCAACTCATCTGTCACCCCCTTATACAGTGTGTGGAGGATCGCGTTGGAGAGTGCTGCTATATTCAGTCCTATATCCTTGATTGTACTAAGTATAATATGATCATTGGCTGACTCTATGTGAATGGACCCATCTGGCAATGGTATAGTTCGAAAATCCAGGGTCCTTACTAGCTCTACTTCTTGGCTTGTCCCAAGTGTCAGGCCCGCTTGCTCCGTGCTCACTTGTCCAACACCCGCCTGTATTCTTCTTGTTTTGATATTTAGCTCGCGTAGATCCTTCTGAACGCTCCCCAGTGTCTGCATGTATTTCTGCTCAAACTGTTGCAACACTTCTGTCATGGTATCCCTAATTTTATCATCGATCTCATCGAGATAGCTTTCTGTTAAGACCATGGGATAAACTTGTGTTTTATCAGATTTTTGCTTTTTTTATGCTCCTCCCTTCTGCTTCGTGCCATGTCTTTTCAGAATAAAGGGGGTGCTCTTCCCCTCATCACCGCCTGTACCTTGGCCTGAAATCTCTTCTTCCTCTATCTCTGGCGAAGGTAACTTATCACCTTTCTATGACTCGTGTTGTTCTTTTTCTTCCTACTCCTTAGCAGTGTGTTCTTGCACTATGCGAGCCTTTTCGGAAGCTTCCTTATTTTTATGTTCTGCTAGGGTACATGCAGCTTTCATAGCGGCCTCCTTTCTTTTCTACCCAGTAGAACTTTTCGTGCCCTTACTTGTTCCAACCTCTAACTCTGACGAGGTGCACCACTTTGTAGGCCACAATCCTACAATCTCCTATACATACGTTTCTAACACCAAATAGGGAAACTAGTGCCATTTCTGCTCTAGATCCTTTCATGCTTAGATGTAGATTATGTGGAAGTTAGCCTTGAACATCGCGTAGGCTGACAGTTGTGTGAACAAGGTTGGGGACAACCTTGGATGCTAATTGATTGCCATATGGAGATCCATTTCCATAAAATTCCAAAATATCTTTGTTTCAGAAATTCACTTGGCATCATTCATAGCCCATAAAGAGCGAATTGTGTTGCCTCCGACAATCCTTCCTCAAGCAGAGGAAATTGGCTATCCTCCAGCAATCTCCATGCAACGAGCATAATTGAGAGCAACAACCAAGCGTAGTGGAACGACTTGGTTTCCTCCTAGGCCTCACAACAGTTCGTTAGGAACTCCTGATAAAGGTACCTGGCCCAATTAAATTGTACGTTTTTCGTACAATGCGCGGCAAGTGAAACTACTGACGTCAGAACTTCGTCCATGCGATATTTTCTCATAACCTTTCTTGCTAGAATCTAGGTAGAAAATTGAACTGCCTGGTTTGTAATAGAGAGAATGGAATACCCTCGCGACTTCTTCAGGAGGTTGTAATCCTTATTAATCTTGTCTGCAAGCTCTTTCTCCCTAGTCTTCCCCTCCAAACTCCTTGGCAGGGTTCACGCCTTTGTAAGGAAGCCTCGTGATTCTGTGAACTAACATGTCCGTGATGGGGATAGGCTCTCCTAGCCATAAGCACCCATCATGCACCAACATGAGGAACTAGCACACATATATCATATTAATGGAGGTGTGGTGATAATGTGGTACCAACATCAAATTGAGCAACCCTGACTACTCAACACCATGGACCCATTCCATCGGCTCCAATGTTGCAACACTCATTTCTTCGTAATAGATCTTGCGCATATATTTTTCCATCGCCAAATGTGGAAACTCGGTGTGGTCTATAAGGTCCCAATCCTCCATCTTTAACAACGGGATCTGCGTGAGCTGAGGACCTTCAAAGGGGAGCTGCTCAGGTAGCAGGGGCATGGATAATGTAAACTTCCCGGTAT
The DNA here is from genome assembly GCA_000404065.3 of Pinus taeda. Lineage (NCBI taxonomy): Eukaryota > Viridiplantae > Streptophyta > Pinopsida > Pinales > Pinaceae > Pinus > Pinus taeda. The sequence goes on along the minus strand of APFE030609593.1, from coordinate 80,832 downwards.
CAGGGTCCTTTCTTACCTTTGCTTTTCCCTTTTGCAAAGGGATATACTTTGGCAACCTCATCATGGGTTCCACCCCTTCGGCATCAATATCCTCCATTCCCTGGAATTCTTCTACCTCTAGGTCCACTACTCTTTCTGGCTACTTATCTTTCTTCTGCTTTGCCTATGTTTCGGTAGGCCTCCTTGGTGACGTGCGCACCGACACCTTCTTTTGCTTCTCCTTCATAGATTATTTTGGCTCGGTTGGTTGTGTTTCTCTGGTAAGGGTGTGCTTCGGCCTAAGTAGCCTCGGCGCCATAGGCACAGCAGCTGGAGCTTTCATACTTACAACTTCTAAGGTTGTTGCGTCAAAGACAACATTGCCACCATTAACAGTTTCAGCAAGGCATGTTTCAAAAATTTTCTCAAGGATAAGCTCACGGTTTATCTCAACTAATTCGAAAAACATTGGGCTCGCAACAAAATATTCCCAAAACGTGCGGCTCATAGGCGACAAATAGCAAACTTCACCAATAATTCTTAGAGCGCAAAGTGTCCTCTATTGGACCAGTAGGTGTAATTTTTAGTGGGTTTTGAATTCAAATCCGACCATTCCCCCCAATATATGATAATAAATGTTGTTTTGGTGGCAGATCGTCAAATATTTTTGCCTTAATTGTTGCCACCCTGCTCCTCTTAACCATTTTTTGACCATCAAGTCATGAACAATAACTCCAATAGTCAATTTCCTATTGGGATGCGCGGCACCTCCCCGTTTGGCGCAGCTTCACTGGTTGCATCTTCGCCACTCTCCACACAGCCTGCTCACTACGTGGTCCACCAAGCTAGGCAGTGTTGTTTATAGTCCCGTGCCCCCTTCCAACTGCTTGGAGCACTAAGACTATCCTGCTACCACATAGTTCCCCATTCAGCTTCGTGAGTTGAACTGTGCCTCCATTGGTAATTTATTTGACAATATATGGCCCTAACCAATGCATTTGGAATTTACATTGAAATTTAGTGAATTTACTATCATATAATAGGACAAGATCATTTACCTTGAATGTGCAAAGCTTGATATAGTGATCATGCCATGATTTTTCGTGTTCCTTCTGCACTTGTTGATGGAATCTTGCCAAAAATTAGTCTTCTTCAAGCTCCATGAGTTGCGTGAGCCGTTCCTCCAAGGCCTCGTGGTCCGCCATATATGTCAATGTTGCTATGTGCAAACTAGCCACAATGTATTCCATTGGCATTACAGCTTCGACTCCATATACTAATCTGAACGGCGTTTTCCCTATCAACTTCTTACAAGTAGTCCTATAAGCCCAGAGTACTACAGATACACACACATCCCAGTCATTCCACTATGCGTTGCAGATCTTTGTTAGCACATTCTCCAAAATATTGTTAAAGGCTTCAACAATTTCATTTGCCTCCGGGTGATATGGTGTACGCTTCTGATGGTAGAGCTGGAATTCCTCAGTCAATGCACTGATCTTTTCGTTCAGAAAGTGTGTACTGATGAGCCCCAGAAATGAGTAATTATATGGGCTCATTCAGCCTCCTAATTCGTCTTAATCCACCATTCTCATTATTTTGTTGCATGTTTTTTATTATATTTATGCTAATAGAGTGAATTGGGTTAGTCATTATGCCAATAAGTCTAATGGGTGCTTTGTGCAGTTTTCTGGTCAATTTTGAGACAAAATCAAAGGTTTTAATGAGCACTTGGCAGCCAAATTCGTGGAAGAACAAGGGAGAGGATTTGTAGGAAGGTGTCCCCTTCATTTATGGGCCCTTACCTCAAATTCTCTACCATCAGCTCTGAGTTCAATGGCCACCAAATCGATTATCACAAGTGCAGCCAAGCAAGGGCTAGTAAAGTTGTTGTTAACTGCAAGTTTTGGCAACCGAGTCCCTAAAGTTTAGGAGGACTGTTGGGGTCCTCAATTTGTATAAATAAGAAGGCTTAGGGCCTCATTTCAGTTAGTCACTTTGCAGGCAGAAGTTAGCTAGTTTGTAGTTCGATTTTAGTCATTTTTTAGGCAGTAGGTTAGCTCTGCATTTCAGCACATTTTCAAGCTTTTTCTTATAGACAGTTTTTGGGATGTAACTATTCTTTTGATCAATAAAGATGAATCCATATTTGCACCAGCTCTAATCTCTCTTAGGAGGTTGTAGCTCTTGGGGTTGGGCCCAACCCAAGTGCCCAATACCTCCTTTGTTTACTTTTATGTGTCTTTGCTGCATTCTTGGAATAAAATCTGCTATTTAAATTAAAATCTTGTTTTGTTACTTAGGTTGCTTTTGATGGTTAAAGGATTTTCATGTTCAAATTTATTTGATAGGTTAATAATCGAGAATATCTTCAGAAAAAGGCTATCAAGCACCTCTGATCTCACCTCTCCCTTAGTGGGACCATGAGCTGGGACCAAGGTGTCCTTGCTACCACCAAAAACATTGTTTTTGCTTCTTCATGCAATTGCTAGTGTTAGATTTTTAGTTAGGAAAGTTGATACCAGTTGTACTAGCATGTTTAGAATATTTTCTTGCTCAGTTTCCATAGTTATCTTGCATTATTTTCTGCCAATAAACTTATGTTCATCATATTTTTGGTTTATAGGTCAAAGTAGGTCAAAATAGCTAGATCTCTTATTTTTTTAGTATTTCTTTGATTTGTTTTGAGAGATTGTGTGTAGATCACCTGTAATCCATCCTTGCCTACCCTTCCTCCATCAATGCAACTTGCTTCGTCCTCTACTTCAGATTCGTTCCCTTCATTTGCCACATTTTCCCACTTTGCCCTAATTTCTACATTATGTGCATCATTGCTCCCTTCATCCTCGAACGAATCAATCGCTCCTCAGCTCCATTGACCAAGTCCTGGACCTCCTCACACCCTTACCTCAACTCGATACCCACTCCTTCACCTTTCTCCCTCCATCAATCCTCCAAAATCCCCTTTCTGAACATCCTGTAGAAAATTACAGAACATCCTGTAGAACCCTGTAGACTTCTTGTAGACGCTCACGAAAGCGGTTTCTTGATAGCCAAACTCTGTGAAACTCTCTGGAAGCGTGCTAGGGACCCCTTAGGCCCTCTCTGAACCTTCCCGACCTCCTGCAAGAATGTCCTCTCGCCAATCCACCTCTGCATAGTCAAAAACAGTTAAACCACATGCATGATAATTCTGACAACTTACTCAAAAATACAAAAATATGTTTTCTTCAGATTTTACTATAGAAGTAGCTTAGTCACATGCATTTTACCTTTCTAAGATTCAATGGCATTCCTTTCTGTAGCTTTCATCATTTTTCTTGCACCAGTAGGGTTAGTCGGTAAAACTAGGGTTTGCTAGGGTTTGCATTTCCTTTCCGCTTTTCGCTTCTTTCTGCAAGTAGATTAGCCTCGGTTGAGTTAGTTTCCATCCATCATAGTTAAAAGCTTCTTCTAAGAGCTCATAGAATTTGGCTTAAGCTCCTGGCGGACTTGTGCCAGTTGATCAAGTGACAACTGCAGCAAGAGCTAGTACTTGTGCATATAGCACCGTCGCTTCCAAGTTTGTTACAAACTACCGGGTTGATAAAATTAAAGAAGGGAGTCCCAGGAGTTGTAGCATTATTGTTGCAATACTGGGGCCCACCACGTACCCCTGTCACTCATCAGCACTTTTGGGCATCTAAACCTTGTTAATACATATTCGAACAAGAATTTTGCTGATGTAGCCCCCATAAAATCCTTAAACGACTATGCTTCCACCCATTTGGTTAGATATTTTGTCGTAGTGATAATATAGTGCGTACCCGTTTTCATTCCAAGGGGTTGAATTGGCCCTACAAAATCAATCGCCCACTTCATAAAGGGCTGCAAAGATACCTGAGGGTGTAGTGGTAGCTCATCTCTTCGCAACATTCTGCCAGTTCTTTGACATGCATCACACACCTTAAAATATTCCTTGGAATATTTATGAAATGTTGGCCACCATAGACCTGCGCGTAAAATCTTCTGCGTGCACTATTAATTCCTTCTTTTGTTGACTTGTATATTCTTCTAGTGCCATCCCCATAGTCAAGAAGTGAATAATGTCTATAAAATGGTCATCCGGTACACACACCGCAAACAGTTGCGCATCTGGCGACCCTTCCTCCAAATTATTAAGTTCCTCTCCCACTTCAATCCATGACAGATGGACAGGTCCAGCATTTAACTGCCATGACTTCAAATTCATACTCCTAAAATAATATCAACCATCTGCAAATCTTCCCCCCTAACACAAGCTTGTTGACCAGGTATTTCAAGGTAGAATGATTTGTGTACATCTTGAAATGCCCACCTAACAGATAATGCCTAAATTTTTACATCGCGTACACCATGGCCAACCCTTCGTGCTCAGTCGTTGAATAATTTTTCTCAACCTTCGATAACTTCCTACTTGCAAAGGCTATAGAATGGTCCATTTATCCTTCACTAACTTGCGTTAGCACTGCACCCAACACAATGCAAGAGGCATCCACATGTACATGAAACTCCTTTTTACAATCAGGGAATACCAAGATCAACATAGTTACCATCTTTTCTTTCAATACATCTAAGTTGCGCTGACATTCTTTGTCCCAACAAAATCTTACGTCCTTCTTTAGCAATTTCCCCATGGGCACAGTAATTTGAGCATAGGCTTTAATAAATTTTCTATAGTATCCCAAATGTCCTAGCGTCATGCGCAGCTGCTTGACATTCCTAGGGGCCTCCAAGTTCACAATTACAGCAATATTTGTAGGGTCCACCATCAATCCTTGCTTGCACACAACATGACCCAACAAGATCCCAAAAGGAACACAAAATATGCATTTTTTAAAATTCAGCGGGATCTGGTATCTACGACATGTATCCAACATCAGGCGCAGACTTGCTACATGGCGCTTCACTAATCCAAACACCGTCCAGTCATCAAAGTATAGTTCCAGAAAATTATGAATGAACTCCTTGAATGTTGCTATAACTACGCAGGAAAATATCGCAGGTGCATTCTTTAATCCAAAAGGCATCACAGTGTACTAGAAACAACCCCACTCCATTGCAAAGGTCATTTTGCTCCTATCCTCTAGTGTGATCTTGATTTGGTGATACCCTGAAAACCCGTCAATAAAGGAATAGGCCTCCTGCCCTCCAACATTGTCTAGCACTTTGTTTGTGAATGGTGTTGGAAATGGGTTGTGAACAAATGCATCGTTAAGCTTCTGCAAATCTACGTAGATCCTTATTTCGCCTTTTTGTTTCTTTTCTTGAACCACCATCGAGCTCACCCAATCAAATTTTTCAATAGGTTCTATGATTCCTACCTCTAGCATCTTATCCATCTCCTTTCAAACTTTTTCCTCATGCTTAGGATTAAGGTGGTAAGGCCTCTGTTTAATGGGCTTTGCGTCCGGCTTCGGTGTGATCTTCATAATTCCCAAATCACCGATTATGCCCTTTAGATATAAAAAATTAGTGGGAAAGAGATCCTGGTATTCGCAGAGTAATTCAACAACTTTATCTTAATCTCCAATTTTCATGAACTTTAGTTCTTCTTCAGTGCCAATGTTTTCTTGCTTTGTCTTCAAAGGTGCGGAGATGTTCGGGTTTTCTATTTGTGGGCCTTCAACTTCGCAATGCCCTTCCACCTCTGGAATATTGATATTCCTTATATCTTCTTCTTCCTCATCAGCAATCACATTATAGCATTCTAGTGTGTGGCGCAATTGGGTGCTCCAGTCTAGTTGGGTCCATTCCATAGGTTCCTTGGGCGTTCTGAAGATAACCGCTTTAATTTCTTGTTGTGCTTCATCGATGCTTTCAAACCTATCCTCAAAACTGAAAGTCAATAAGAACACTTCCTTCAATACATCCCATTCCATCGTGCCATGGCAGAGCTTTGTTTCCAGATACCAGTTCATGGGAATTGTGTCCAAGGTATGACAAAATATGTGTACCCATTCTAGTTGTGGTTTTGTCCCCCATGCCTTAGTCCACTTTGATAGGTGATCATGCGGATCATCCTTTCCATTATACTTCTTAGTCATTCTGGTGTTATCACGCCCAAACCATAGCTTCATCATTCTTATGTAATCTCGCCATCTAGCAAAACTATCCTTATGCGTACCCCACCATCGTGCAGGTGTAACTCCAATACTTGAAAGCAGTGGTCCTCAGGGACTTCACTCTCAAAATCATCCAAAAACATATCTACATCAGCTAAATAATCATAACAAGGTAATTTTCTTACCTCCGATGAAACACAGCGCATCGAATTCATCATCATATTGCATCGCAATGTAGAAACTTCATGCAAGTGATTTTGCCAATGCTTTAACTCTTCATCTCAATCAGAGGTGCAGGAACTCTCTTGGTCCCATGAAATCTATCCATATACCATCAGATTGATCCAGTCCTGATCTCACGTTGTTATCTTGTAAATTTGATCTAGTTCATCATCACTTTCTTCATAATCATGGACTGGTTCAGTATAGCGTGCCCCTTCTGCAGGATCCAGTGGCACTATAACTCGAAACGAATTTATTTCAAAAAAAAATGTTCTTTTCTTTAAATTAATGACCCCATTCATATCAATAGCACAGTAAATTCCCAGAAGCGCTGGGTAGTTATTATTGTTGTCAACGATTTCTATAACTTCAAACTCTGCCACCGCGCTCGCACCTTCAATATCAATTATTACTCCATATAACCGTCCCATGGGGATGATTTTCTGTTGGTTTGTCATCCTGAGCTAAATCGGATACCATTGCAATGTAGGTATCCCCATCCTTTCCCATGTATGTTTCGGTAATACGTTCGCATCATAGCCCAGATCCAAGATGACCTGATCCATTTCATAATCACCTATCTGTGTGGTTAGCCTCATCTCTCACCTTGTTCGTGCCTTGTGCTTATCAATCCTTCTAACCATGCAGTGTCCATCGATAGCTTTTTCTTTGCTGGCACATTTATTTATTAATTCATGTAGGCCTTCCACAACCTTGCTATCACACAGAAGCTTCATGCATGTCTCCAAAACATAGTGAGTACAGAAGGATCAACATCTGTAAGTGCACTGAGTTCTTGTATCTTGCACTAGCTTCCCGAGGTGGAGGCCTCCGTGAAGCTCTTCTTGGATTCCATAAAAGTTTCCTTAGCATGATCCAAATCAAAGTCGGCTTCTTTTTCTAGTGCTTTGTGGACCCATCCCTCTTCTTCAGGTTGTTTACCTTTATCAACGCCAATCATCATTCCACTTCTTAGCACAATATTAATGCTTTGATCTTCTTCGTGAGTCTCAACCCTCATCATCTGTAAATTTTGCATAGGCTACTGAGGTTGTGTTTTATTCTCTTGCATTTTAGCTATTAGCACTAGGAATTCTTCTATAGTATGGTCAAACTGTCTACAGTATTGAAATGATGGGTGTGTAGGATTCTTGCACTCTCGCGCATAGTGCCCTAGCTGTAGCAAATAACCTGACCGCAACCTCTATCAAGTCCTACTCCTCCTCGGCCTCATCCTCGAACATGATAACCTCCACATGCTCCTCTGGTGTCTTGATCTGGAAGGCGAGTTTCTGCTTGCATACGGTGTGTAGGGGTTCTTTCCATCATCAGCTAATAGCTTCGACAGTGGCACTCATCGTGACCCACAGATTTGTAGAAATTACAGAACAATTGTTGTTGTGTCTGAACGAACTTCTGAAGTAACTGGTAATTGTCTGCCACATTTTTCCCAGTAACTTGACAAATGGCACACCACAGCACAGCCCCCACTCGACCCTTCTGGGTCTTCTAGTTTTAGGGGAATTGACCCTCCTCCTGTAATATAATTTTCGCACACAAGATAGTGATCCTTATCGTTCCCGTATCCCTTGCACTTCAAACACGAAACTTTTGCGCGTGATTCTAGTTTAATTTCCTTGTATTTATTCAAACTCTATATTTCTAAGTGTAATCTCTCTAACTGATATTGGATCTGCTATACTCCCAAGTTCGTATTCTGAATAGGTGATGCATACAGCCTCGTCATGATCTCCAAGGCTTTTGTTTGTGTTTCTATCTTCTATTGTGACAGAGCAATTCTCAAGTGAGGCAAAAGCGACACTATAAGCCATTCACAATGTTGGCTATCTATGATCTACATGTTAGCCTCTCTGATCTGACACTTCAACCTCTCATCAAATTCCCAAGGCGTCTCCTCGAGCCTCATCATGATATTTTTAAATCTAATTACTAACTGTGAGTCAAATTTAGGTTTACTAAAATCTTTATTGAAATTCACCTTAGTCTCTGCTAGCTTTGCAAGAGTATTATCATAACAATACTTAATGTACCACGTTAGCATGTGATCCTACAAAGCGGTAACCAATTGTGCCTTTTTTATATTGTCATTAGTGATCTATTGCATTGTCCATACAACATTCGCAACAAACCAAAACTATTATGGTTCTTCACTTCCCATGCCCTTGAAGATTGGCATCCTCATTGCATTTGTCATATTGAAGGGTGGAGGTGGAGGTGGAGGTGGAGGGGTGGGCGAAGGTGTGTGCGGTGGAGGTGGAGGTGGAGGTTGGGTTGATGGATGATTTGTTCTCGGAACCCCCTCTGTTTAGTTGAACAGTGCTTCACGACGTAATATGTCCTGCCCCTTCGTCATCGCTTGAATGGGGTCTAATCAATGGACTATACTCTAGTCCTAATCCTTTGCGATTTTTAAAGAATCATCCACTTCGTGTAGCTCCAGACATCAAGGTAATGGCATCACCCATTTTTCACATAACAGCAATTTAATCCAAGTATTCAATTTTATTAAGTACTTACCTCATGGTCGCTTCAAGAATTCATGTAGCTCCGAACATCAAGGTAATGGCATCACCCATTTTTCACATAACGGCATTTTAATCTAAGTATTCAATGTTATTAAGTACTTACCTCGTGGTCCCTTCAAGAATCTTCGCTTTGCTTCGCTATAGTTGACTAAGGTATTAGATGTAAATTATGTAACAAATCCTCCGAGAATCTAATCGAGCCAATGATCAATAGCCCACGTGATCTTGTTTTCAGAGGCTTCCAGTCGTCGCACTAATTTTGCAGTCCACACTATAGGACTATCGAGCTTCCACCTTCCTTGACTGTCTGCCAACTTGGATAATCACTCATATGGCTCAATTGGGAAGGTGCAGAACAAAATTTTGTGTATCTCTGTATACAGATATCTGTCCAACCAATCTTCCTTTGACAGGCACGGATTCCTATTTTCTTACACCGCGAACTCGTGAATCTTGCAATCCAACCACTTTTCAGTTTCTTTCTTAGTCGGATTCCAATGATGTGACATCACACATCTATTTTAAGAAGATGCTGGTCCCGTCAACGGAACCATTTGTTGGCTTAGGGGGTCCTGACCCAGGTTTGGAGTTAGTTGCACCAACCAACAAAACCCAACACTAGTATCCCTTTAGGAAACAACCCGCGTAGCACAGGCTGCAGTCTCACCTGAAGCAGTATGGGGGGATGCAAGAACCAAGTTTATGCATCCATAGACCAGTGTGATGTCTTTCAGTGTCTTGGATTTGCCTTTGCACAGATCGATAAACTCTTAGGGAACATTACTGCAACTCTATTAAAATAGCCCTCAGACCCTCTCGAAGGTCTACGATCAGTCCTTTCAGATCTTTAACAGTCGATTTACCTACTTACGTGCATCAGAAAGTAATCCTAGATTGGTGTTCATGCAGATCTACTTAGTTCATCAGACAACATAAGTGAAATTATAAGAAACTTCGTGGAAGTCTTTAAACATACATTGCGTACATTATTAAGACTTATTCAAGAGAATCGTGTAGCATTCGATAGATATTTCATAAAGCAATTCATTCATCAATGGCATGTAACATAAATAGATATGAACAAAAATACTCAATAATTCTTCATAAACTTGTCTTTATTTATCTCAATTCATAGATTACATACTCAAAACTGCCTTGCACACACAGCTGCAAGGGTCTGCACACTCTGCTGCAGACTCTACCTAGGCCTCCGCACACTCAGCTACGGAGCCTTTCTTTCCCTATCTAATCACAGGAAGCAGAGCCTTCCTACCTTAGCTCCTACCTAAGACTCATATGTCAACCCAAATCTCTATCTTCTCTTCATCTAGTTACCTCTTCCTTTCACTAAGAGTCACTATTTATATACTTTTTTCATGCAATGCCATGGTCCTCGGACCATGGGTGAATCTCAAAAACTGACTCAAAACTTATCCAAAACAAGGGGCTAAGCCCCTTTGACTCTTAATCATCTACACGTTGTGCATCCACAAATTGCAGAGACTTTACATCATTTACAAAATTGTACCAAAATTTGGGTTATCTTAACCCAAAACTAACCCAAGGGACCTCATCCAAACAAGTTTCTAACCACCAAGTCAAGCCCTCCAGATGGTTCCCATGGGCTACAACTAATTCTATCCAACTAGCATATTTTCAACACAAATACACCATGCAAACACATACTTGTTTCTCCTTTTCCTGGACTGATACACTGTTGTAGTTGTTATCTTGTTAGGGAAATTGTTAGACCTCTCAAAACTTTCCTAACATCATTTCCTTAGCTACGACTAGACTCCAATTAGGTGTTTCTCTTGTGTGCTTGAGTTATGGGTTGTTACTAGCCCTCTAAATGGACCCACTACCTCTCACCAAAGTGATCTTGGGTTGTGACTCCCCTTCAGTCACCCAAACAACTCTACAACCCTTCATTTGGGGGTTTAGTCACCCCAAAGCAGTTTAGATCAAGCTTGGAATTATAACAAACAATATAGCTACCCTTTTAGACCTGTAATACCCTCACAATGGATGTCAACATGCCCTTATGTAATGCAGCCTTCTCTCATATTACTACGGCCTGCTCACAGTCACAAAATAACCCAAAATCATTGCCCTTTCTCCTTCATGAGGTCTCCCTTTGACTTACGGTCGCCTCAGAGTTGTATTACACATCAAAGATGCACATTTGGATGTGTAGAAATGAATCACTTCACCTCTTATTTATACCAAACACTTATTTATACCAAACAAGAGGGCTCAATGGATTTTTGAAGAGACGTGCATCTTGGACCAATTTGACTCAACTCTTGATCCTCAGATCTCCTTCTGACTCTTGTCACCCAACACCATGTGCAACTTCGACTCCCATTCAGCTAGAGTCTCGAAAACCTCTTATGACCCTGTCATATGTTTTGACACACCACTATCCATGTACTATCCCTCCTCATCGATAGTACCCTACGAGAAATGAGAGATCATTGCGATTTCCTCCTCTTCCAATATTCTAGTGAGAGAATCTATCTCAATAGAAGTGGAAACACCAGCAACCTACTTCCCTTTCTTCTTCTCATCATCTCCCTTCTTCTTCAATGGACATCTCGACGAAAAATGACCCATCTTGCCATAATTGAAAAACTTGACTTTACTCAAGTCATTCTTCTACTTACCCTTCATTCGTGCTTCAAGTGCCATGTCATCATATAAAGCCCTCTTCTTTATAAGAAGATCATCATCTTGCAACTCTTCCTTAATGAAGTTGTCCCACAGCCTATTCTAGTCTAGAAACTTCTCTCTGGCAATGATCCCCTTGATGAAGGGCCTCCCTTCCTTAGTGAATCCTTTCAAAGAAATCCTCACCATACAAAAATCTAAAATAGTCACATCGACAACTACGAGCTCATCTTTGACCTGAGACAATCTCGTCATATACGAAGTCACTCCTTCACCCTGTATCATCTTGATGGACTTCAACTTATCATTCAATACCAATACCCAGTTCTCATTCTTATTCTGGAACAAATTCTGAAGAGTCATCCACATCTCCTATATGGTGTTCTTCCTGGAAAAATGAGGTATTAGGGGATCCTTCACACCATGAAGGATGATCAATCTCGGCCTCGTATCTAATCCTCGTACACTTCCAACTCCTTTAGGTCAGTTGGCTTCTCGATGCCTTTATCGGCAAAATCCTAGATCCTATTGACCTGCAAGACCAACTTAATCCTTTGCTTCCATGGACTATAGTTGTAAAACCCCTCCAACTTGTCCTCATACCAGAGACTAGCATACAACTTCGACATTGTAGTGAGCCCTTCACCTACAATGTGACCAACTCCCTCTCAAGTTGTACTTCATTGTGCACACTCTGATTCATTTTCTCCCAAAGTAGCTCAAACACACTTTGATACCATGTTGAATTTCCATGATATTGGGTCTGCGATAGAATCTTATAATCTCTGACATTACCAAACCAAGAATCTCAACAAGGACACTTTGCACAGTGGAACAATATAAAGTAGTAAATCACACATGCACAAGTATAGACATCTTTTTACAAATTTCAACCCAACTTCGTTATATTAATCAACATATAATACAAATTTATAGGGCTCCTACACAAGGGATAACTGAACTCAATTATCCATAAGTACAATAATACAATATACACTGACAATCTCGTTATCACCTCTATGTCGTATCTCATCTTGTTGGTCCTTCGCTTTCGTTCTGCTCTCTAGATGCCCTTTAGTCCATCAAGAGACAACACATAAAGTCTCTAGGAGGGTTTCCACCTATCATTGTTGCAAGTTACTTTTGCTTCAATGAACATGGGCCAATCCAATCTACTCTTCTAGGCTAAACAACACCTGAGCTCCAAATCTACTAATCTAGCAGTCCACTAGTCAATCAATGTACTGCACATTAATCTCATCAACTTCACCCAACCTTCAGTTGTCACATTACCTTTAGGAAATCATGTCAAGGACTACTTTGGGTTTCCAACACACTGCCCTCCACCATTTGAATGGCAGCGTATCCAATCATTGTGAAATATGCACCTAGGAGGTGTTTCTAACCACCAATTCAAGCCCTCCAAATGGCTCCCATATACTGCAACTAATTATATCCAACTAGCATCTTTTCAACACAAATACACCATGCAAACACATACATGTTTCTCCTTTTCCTAGACTGATACACTGTTTTAGTTGTTATCTTATCAAGGAAACTATTATCCCTCTCAAAAATTTCCTAACATCCTTTCCTCAATTGTGGCTAGACTTTGATTAGGTGTTGCTCTGGTTATCTTGAGTTATGGGTTGTTATTAGCCCTCTAAATGGACCTGTGACCTCTCATCAATGTGACCTAGGGCTGCAGCTCCCCTTTAGTCACCCAAATAGCTCTGTAACCCTTCCTTTGGAATTTTGTTCACACCCAAACCACTTCAAATCAAGCCTAGAATTATGACAAGCATTGTGGCTGCCCTTTTAGACCTATAATACCCTCACAATGGATGCCAACATACCCTTTTGTATTGTGGCCTTATCTCAAATTATTGTGTCCTCCTCAAAGTAACAAAAAAAGAGAAAAACGTTGCCCTTTCTCCTTCGTGAGGTCTCCTTTTGACCTGCGACTTCCTCAGAGGTGTATTACACATGAAAGATGCACATTTGGATGTGTAGAAATGAATCACTTCACCTCTTATTTATACCAAACAAGAGGGCTCAATGAATTTTTTAATAGGCATGTGTTTTGGACCAATTTGACTCAAGCCTACATGACTTGACTGTCCAAAAACTTATTTTCAAATCCAAAAATTTATAAATCGTCTTCTACAACTCAAATTTCGATGATTCTCATTGCATTGGATTCTCCTTGCCATCCTCCATCATCTCCATCCATAAAATGTAGAAAACGCCTCATGGTTTTAGCCCAAACATCGATGGGTGAAAATTCCCAACCTTAGGTTCCAAGCCCACAAAGGAATTTTTTGGCGCTTCACCCTCCAAACCCTAAACCCTAGGGCTTGGAGTACCTCTCAAGATACTAAAAAATAAATAAAATGGCCATGAACCCGGATCTATCATCATGCATTTACACCTTGCAATCATTCCCTACAAATCCAAAAGCATTCTCTCTGCAAAAGTTATAAGAATCCTAGATTACATTGGCTAAAAACCCTAATTTAAGACCTAGTCGCACTTAGACTCTTGACAAACTACAAAGGCGCAGAATGCACGCATGGAACTTGCACTACCTAGCGCAGGTTTCTCTTGCAGAAAGTGAGATGACACATGGAAATGAGTAAAAATAAAAAATAATTTTGAAGTTTGTCTCTCTAGAAGCTTCAAGAGTGGATTTACCCATTAATTGTTGGATCTAATCTCGAACTCCTACTAATGAGGTCTTACCTCTTATCTCATATAGCTTACCAACTTCTTAAGTGGATCTAAGCCCTAGTATAGTAAATCAAAAACTACCTCATGTACCCTATAAATGTGGCACTTTCCATAAGGTATGGATTGGATTTTGGAGACTCTAATTGTGCCTTTATGTTGCCCATTTGTTTCTAGAATTCCATGATCCATCCATGTGATTTAGGTGTGATTGAAGTCTTACCATTATGGCAAAGGAAGGACAACCTAGTTGGGAGAGATTCACAAAGTCAAGGCCTACAAGGGTTGTAGTATTTTCATGACATTATCAATACAAAAGTGCATTGTTTCTCCTCTACATTATGTCTTGATTATGCATATGGAGAACATGAATCCTTGACTTCTTGTTTAGAGTTGTTTTTATACGTAATCTTGTATGTTTTGTTCTCTTTCTTGTTTTGGATGATTTGCAGGTTCCACTTTTAGAAATTGGAGTTAGAAGTATAGCTAACAAGTAAGGAGAAGAAGGAAGCTTACATTGGATTCCAAGTAGGTTTTCCTTTCATATTTCAAACATCTCTAATGAAAAATATTTTAGTTTTGTATTGGTTGTTTCTAGGCTAAGCCACTAGGCCTAGGGAGATTGCTCTAACATGGGGATAATCCTCCATCATGATTATTTTATCTCGCAACCATCCAAAGAATGAAGGAGTAAACTACATCCTAAGTCATCCCCCATGACGAGCCATCATATCTACCCACTATCTCATACAAGGGTCCCTTCGTCCGATCAAATCCCATGATATCCTCTGGGGTCACAGCAAAGGTATCCTCTCTAGAGAAAATGAAACCACAATGGAACCATATGTGGAAACCCTTGAGGGCGAAAACCACAAATTTTCTTATCATTTTCTTCAGTCTTTGATTACAATAATTCAGTAGCACCAACCAACTTTAGCCTACAACCTAATTGAGGAACCAACCTTTAAAATAAATTTTCAAGCACCAACCTATTATAGGAAACAACTTGATTGAGGCACAAACCTCATAAATGAATTTGTAGTCACCAACCTTCTATAGGCAACAACTTGATTGAGGCACCAACCTGTTGTAGGAAACAACTTGATTGAGGAACCAACCTCTGAAATAAATTTGAACCAACTTGTTGTAGTAAACAACCTAATTTAGGCACCATCCTATGAAGTATGCAAGCACCTTCTTACTACAAGTAACAACCTAAGTGAGGCACCAACCTCATAGTATCACAATGGACCTCCCTTTCATAATATTTCAAATTATATCCACACCCATCAAGTATACATCTCCAAAACTTCTTAATATTCCATAGTGTAAACATCCAAGGGCATACTTGTCCTTTGACTCGATGATTAATTTCAGCTTTTCAATCCAAAACAATTATAAACCAATCAAAAAATCCACTTTGTAGCTTCTCTATTATCTTTTATTATGCTTCTCGCTTAATATGTCATCGTTGTTATTCTGCAAGAGTACCTGAGATTCTTGTACTTCACCAACATGAGATCCACACCTCGATTCAAAGTGACCTAGCTTATTTATACTTGTTCGAATCAATGACCCATAACAAGACCGACAATTCAAACAAACGACTTGTATATTTCCTTGCTAGAAATCTAGTCCAAATGACTTGGATATAGCATGACTACTTAGCTCTTTGGGGTTTCACCATTATCCATATGTCCACAAGATATCACTGTAGTCCCAAAATTTTGGATTCCAGACTTTGTGAAAATTATAAACCCGGATTCCGTTTGACCCAAATTGCAAGCCTCAACATGAAAGATCATTATTTACCCCATAGGAATAGGAGCTGAGACCATATGTTAGAATAGATTTGTATTATATCTGGGATCTGGGAATTTATGGAAAATGATGGTACACTTGGATTTCCCAGAGGTTTCAGATATCTAGATAAGTTGGATAAGTCTTCAAATGTTTTGGGGATTTTTCCATTGTTTGCTACTAATTTAGCCAAAGGATAATACACTAAAACACTTCTCCAAATGTGTCCATGGCACGAGTTCCAATACTTCTATGACAAAACTTCAAGAACCAGTCAGATCATGCCTTGTGTAATATTCTACTATGTCGTCTCTACCAAGTCACTACCACACCATCTATCACATAATATTTCTGCCACGTGTCATGCCATGTCATTTGCCACATATTACTTGAAATAGGGCCATTTGGCCACCCAAAAAATCAAAATGTCTGCCATGTGTCACAGTCATAGAGTGCGATGTCATCATTGGTTCTACATCAATTCCTCTTGGAACATATGTAATCCAACTTGTAAAACCATGTCAGCTAGGGTCCACCACTTGTGAATGAGAAAAATCATTATCATGTTATTTTGTAAAGTTGCAAAAATTACCACAAGACTAGAGGCCCAAATACTTGAATACATTTTTCACTACCACGTCAATAAGCCAGCTCAACTTCCAAGTCATCACGTCAACCAATTTATAACTAGCACATGTCATCTTTTCCATGTGGATTGGAACGTCATTGTTGGCCCAAAGGAATCAATAAATCTAATGGACAACTCTTTGTATGTAATTTTAGTTATACTACAATAGGTTTAGATGCGTAACAACCTAATATACAGAAGACCCATATATCTTTAGAGAGGTTTGGATGAATCCAATTTTGGAAAAATAATACAACACTAGATTTTTCATATGAGATTGAATATCCCATATACCTTAACTAGTATAAATTTTCTTCTCTTCAAAACATGTTTTCTCATCAATCAATGGAATTTTGACTAAGTGCCATATACCATTGGAAAGGTATCTAAGATTGGGTTGTGTTATTCTTTCCACGACTAGCCCACATAGTGAATCGGGGGGTTAGAGGGGGGGCAGAGCCCCCATTGTGTTGTGCCAATTGCGCAACGGGGGGGTCACGGGGGGGTGGTAGCCCCCCCCCTGCCCAAGGGGTTTGAGGGGGGCAGGGAGCCCCCCTTTACGGGGTCTAGGGCAGTGCCCTAGGAAATTTTTTTTGGACCCTATATTAGGTTGGGCAGACCTACCTATGGTTTTGTGCATGATTTTCACACATGGTTTTGAACGCGATGGTTTTTGGTCCATGGTATTGGACGCGATGGTTTTTCGATCCATGGTATTGGATGCTTCGGCATGTATAAATATGTATTGTAACATAATGAAAAATCAAGTTGGTAGTCATGGTTTTGGGATCCAGGGGAAAATATCTGTGTATATGTGTTTTATGTGTTATGCTCTCGCATTGTTTATTTTTTGTGTTTTAGAATTCATATGCAAGTAATTTATGTACGGGGTTAAAACCTACATCTAATAGGGTTATCCAACTAAACACTTTACATGTTCTTTCGAACAATTCACCTATAGAAAAAATATCTTCAAATATATTACCTATATCCTTGACCTTGGCTAGGCAGCAATACACATCAACACAATTACCTAGGCTCCCCTTGAACTTGACATAACCAACTACAACTGCCAACATGATCAACAATCTCCTTGGGCTTGACATCAATGACAAAACTTGCTCAACATAACTCTTAAATTTACAATATACTCGATATTACAATATACTCTATATGACTTCAATATACCAATATAATTATTCTGTATGAGTCAAATACATCACTAAAATATTTCTTGTCTTAGTAGCTCAAGTGGTTGGGAGCATTGTATGCTCTCCCATCCACCTAGATTTAACTATGGGGGACACATTTGGTCATTGTGATAAGGCTCTCTCTCTCTCTCTCTCTCAATCTCCTTGGGCTTGACGTCAATGACAAAAATTGCTCAACATAAGTCTTAAATTTACAATATACTTGATTTACAATATACTCTATATGAATTCAATATACCAATACAATTATTCTATATGAGTCAAACACATCACTACAATATGTCCTGTCTTAGTAGTTCAAGTGGTTGAGCATTGTATGTTCTCCCATCCTAGATTTAACTATGGGGGACACATTTGGTAATTGTGATAAGGCTCTCTCTCTCTCTCTCTCTCTCTCTCTCTCTCTCTCTCTCTATATA
>APFE030609593.1:42981-57531 GCA_000404065.3 Pinus taeda | reverse complement strand
CTTGAGTAATAATAACCTTTTTGTTCTTGTCTTTATGCTTGGCTGCCTCCACTGTTTTGGTCAATACTTCAATTACCTCTGTTCTGGGCATCTTTACAGCTACCTCTTCTTCATGCACTTTCTCAGCCTCTTTAATTTGTCCAGTAGTACCATGATTTTTTATACACCTTCCTTTTAGTAACTTGGTCCAGAAAATATTGGTGGGTATCTTCTCTGCTGTCAATTGGCTGTCTGACTCACCAGGGAGTGGGACACCTTTTCTATACCTGCCTTCCCATGGCACTTTTGCAATAATACCATTCTATTTAACATGTTGAAACATGTCTACCTTTTGTTCCCTTCTCAGCAATAACTGCAACACGCGCCAGTACCACGACACCTAACGTTCTAAAACACAGCGGACTCCGATAAGTCTGACAGCTGGGTGAGATTTGCTATGTATTCAAACAAATCCCCAATTTCGTAGCGCAGCCAGTGCAAAATATGAATTATGCGCTACGAAATCACTTGAAGCATGTTGCGCTGCGAAACTGCTGAAAAAGATTTATGTGCCTTTGGCAAATAATTGAACTGATGTGAACAATTTAGAACTTTTTCTTGAGTGATAAAAAACAGTACAAAGTATTTTTGGCCCATAACACATTCCTTATTTGTCCATTAATAAGAAAACCTTATGGCTCTTGTACCAAGGATCATGGCCCTTTACAAACCCTAATACAATGTTAATATATACAGTTAGTCATTTCACTAATATAATTAGGGTTGAGGTCTAGTCCACGAAGCTCTAATCTTCCCAATAAATACAATCAACCATCCTTTACTTTCAAAAATACAATCAATAAGATACTCACTCAAGTGGTTGAGCATTGTATGTTCTCCCATCCTAGATTTAACTATGGGGGACACATTTGGTAATTGTGATAAGGCTCTCTCTCTCCTTCCTTCTCCTCCTCTCTTCTCTCCTCTTAATATATATATATGTATATATATATATATAACTTCAATATATAATTTACGGAAATTAAATTTGAGTAGGGAATAACAATCATTCCCATCTACTACCCAATCAATATATTCATCATATATTGCTCTACAACTAACATAATACCTTATCTACACATGCACCCTAGGTCTGGTCTATGATTCAGCTAAGCACATAAACACACTAGAGATTCCCAACCAAAATCAACTTTGCACAATGGAATATAACAACACATAAACACACTAGAGATTCCCAACCAAAAACAACTTTGCACAATGGAATATAACAACAATGAGATCAATAACAGTACAAAGTATTTTTGGCCCAGAACACATTCCTTATTTGTCCATTAATAAGAAAACCTTATGGCTCTTGTACCAGGGATCATGGCCCTTTACAAACCCTAATACAATGTTCTATGTTAGTCATTCCTTTAATTAGGTTGAGTCGAGTACAGAGGTCTCATTCCCAATAATACAACACACCTTTACTCAAAAAATACATCAATAGATACTCACTCAAGTGTGAGATTTGGTTCGTGCCATTCCAGGATTAACTATGGGGGACACATTGGTCTTGTGATAGCCTCTCTCTCATCTCCTCCTCTTCTCATCTATATCTATTATCATCTATTCCTATCCTATCTAACTATATTATATATATATATATTATATAAATATATATTAGATATAATATAATATAGTATATATAGTATAACTATAATATAATATATATATAGTAATATATATGTATATATATATATATAACTTCAATATATAATTTACGGAAATTAAATTTGAGTAGAGAATAACAATCATTCCCATCTACTACCCAATCAATATATTCATCATATATTGCTCTACAACTAACATAATACCTTATCTACACATGCACCCTAGGTCTGGTCTATGATTCAACTAAGCACATAAACACACTAGAGATTCCCAACCAAAAACAACTTTGCACAATGGAATATAACAACACATAAACACACTAGAGATTCCCAACCAAAAACAACTTTGCACAATGGAATATAACAACAATGAGATCAATAACAGTACAAAGTATTTTTGGCCCAGAACACATTCCTTATTTGTCCATTAATAAGAAAACCTTATGGCTCTTGTACCAGGGATCATGGCCCTTTACAAACCCTAATACAATGTTAATATATACAGTTGGTCATTCAATAATGTAAATTAGGGTTGAGTCTTAGACACGAAGCCTTCTATCTTGCCCATAAATACATCAACCATCCTTTACTGGGTTCAAAAAAATAAACAATCAATAAGATACTCACTTTCCAAGTGGTTGAGCATCTGTATTTCTCCCATCCTTAGATTTACACTATGGGGACACATTTGGTAAATTGTCGATAAGGCTCTCTCTCTCTCTTCGCTCTCTCTCTATCTATATTATTTCTATCTATCTATCTTATCTATTCTATATATTTATATATATTATATTATATTATATATATATATATATATATATATATAATATATATATATATATATATAATATATTATATATATATATATTATATATATATATATGTATATATATATATATAACTTCAATATATAATTTACGGAAATTAAATTTGAGTAGGGAATAACAATCATTCCCATCTACTACCCAATCAATATATTCATCATATATTGCTCTACAACTAACATAATACCTTATCTACACATGCACCCTAGGTCTGGTCTATGATTCAACTAAGCACATAAACACACTAGAGATTCCCAACCAAAAACAACTTTGCACAATGGAATATAACAACACATAAACACACTAGAGATTCCCAACCAAAAACAACTTTGCACAATGGAATATAACAACAATGAGATCAATAACAGTACAACGTATTTTTGGCCCAGAACACATTCCTTATTTGTCCATTAATAAGAAAACCTTATGGCTCTTGTACCAGGGATCATGGCCCTTTACAAACCCTAATACAATGTTAATATATACAGTTAATCATTTCACTAATATAATTAGGGTTGAGGTCTAGTCCACGAAGCTCTAATCTTCCCAATAAATACAATCAACCATCCTTTACTTTCAAAAATACAATCAATAAGATACTCACTCAGTTGGGTTGGTTCTTTTAGCCCACAAACATTAATACCATTTGTTGTCCTTGTTGTAGCTTCCTTACTTTGTTACTACAAACTTATTTGTCCAGAAGGTCAACTCCTTTAGGCCACTTTCCACTTGTTGTAAGCCCTAATATTCTTCAATAACCTTTGGTTTGCATATTCTACCCACCATTAGGCCCTACCAACACTGTGTAGGCCTCGACCTACCCTCTTTGGCACCAAGTAGCCTTCAAATTATTATTTTCCTCCCCTTGGCCACCATTACAGACCTCTATCTAGCATTTTATAGACTTCAACTCTCTTGCACATCAACCTAGATCTTACAACCTCCCTTTTCTCCCCTTGGCCTACCCTAAGAAGCCTCTTTCTATGTTTTGTGTGGCCTTTTCTAGGCCTAACTATCATGAGTAGGCCTCATCCTACCTTCTATTCCACATGTGTTGCTACATCAGCCCCTAAAATGCCTTCTAGTGCTTGTGGTTAGCCCAAAACTTAGTCAGTAGCTCCATAAGCAGCCCCCTTCCTTACTGCAGCTTGTCTAAACCATTTTTAGACTCTAGATCTAGGCCTAACCAGACCTTGGATCTCCATTTTCTGGTTGTGGATAGTCTCTTATTTCTACAACCAACCTTCCTACCACATACCAACCCTTAAATTCTTTAGTCTAGCTTACTGAACTTCAATAGAACATCAACCTTCTTCCTTGCAGCTTCAACTAGGGAAAACCAACCCTTCCTTTCCATGGATCAGACTTCCTAATTTGGCCTCCTAAAACTTCATCCTTCAAGCTCTTACTGAACCTCCTTCTAGTTAACTACAGATTTCATTTTAAGGGCTCTCACTACACGAATGAAAGCACATCTCACTTGTGATACTAAGTGTCTCCATGGTCTTATATTTATAATTGTCCATAGGTCACTTAAGGAACCCCTTGGTCCATTAAGGTGTCTCCCAATCAACCTCTTAACAATAAGTTATAATATAAAATGCATAATCTTAGGTTCCAAACCACTCCTTTGTGTTAATACCCCAAAATTTGTGTATCTTTCCCACAAGCTCCCTTTTGGTCGGTTTTCTCCACTCATAAATAAATTTCGAGCTACCCAAATTTGAGCACTTCCTCTTAGTGAGGAAGGTATTTCCACCGCTATGTGGAAGTGGCCCTAGCTTTGAATCTTATCTGCAACCATGTCCTTATGGAAGACTTGGATCTTTGAAGATACCATCATCCTTGAAATCTCCAGCTCCATGACTTTTCCTTGCATGACCATGACTGTCCTCGCATGTGCCATGTATTCTTTTTACATGATCATGACTTTCCTTGCATGGTCCATGATTGTCCTCAGATGTACCATGACTATCCTTGTGTGCACCATGATTGTCCTTACATGGTGTATGACTTTCCTTTCACCACCATGATTATTCTCACATGGTCCGTGATTATCCTTGCATGGCCTCGAAGACTCCACTCTCTACCTTGAACATGAAGGTTAGAATTCCATGGGGCAACTGAGTCTCCTTAGTAATATCCCTCTGAAGCCAAACTCCCTTTGAGACTACATAACCTCCCCTTGGCTCACCCTTCTTTCCCTTCTTTCCCTCCTGGAAAGTGTTGCAACTGAACTTGTTTCCTTTCAATGTCAGTCCTGAGCTACAGTTGAACATTGGGCCTAGTCCACTCTAGACCACTATAACTCAACTTTGCAAGTGTCCTCATCCTCCTCAATCAAACACCTCATATACACATGTCTCCATTGTTCGATGTGAAACTCTGTAACTTAGTGAAGACACTATCTGACAATCAACCTGCCATCCATGCGAAGCTACCTTGTACATTCCAAAGCACTCCTTGCTAAGGCACCTGAGCTATCTCAACATACTTTGACAAGTCAAGAGAAGTCCATCAATGTTTTCAGGAACCTACCACATAACATATTATCATGCACCAAGTTCTCCACCAATCAACTAGAACTCCCATCCCACTCATCACCAAACCAATCAAGACTACATCTCCATGTTCTCATGTGGTTCTCAGCTGAACCTTTTGCTCCATGTCTAGCGAACTGTGAGTTTGCAACATTGTTGCTTCTTGCAACAATCTCACAATTCCCTCCTAGAGCTAACCCCTGTGAGCACTCTGATCTAGTTTCCCTTCAATATAGCTCTCATACCATGTTGGAATTTCCATGCACCCTAGGTTTGGTTTATGACTTATCTAAGCACATAAACACACTAGATATTCCCAGCTAGAAATAACTCTACATAGAGGAATATAACAATAATGAGATCAATAACAATAGACAATATTTTTATCCCAAAACACATTCCTTATTTGTCCATTAATAAGAAAACCATAGGGCTCCCATACTATCGACCATGGCCCTTTACAAACCCTAATACAATGAAAACATGCATAGTCAATTCTTTGACTGATACAACCAGGCATAAGCCTATTTGATCAGGCTCTCATCTGCACAACAAATACAATCAACTACCCTTTGCTTACAAAAATACAATCAGCAAGATACTCACTCACATGGGTTGGTTCCTTTAGCCCACAGACTTAAGTGTCACTCGTTGTCCTTGTTGTATTCTCCTACCTTTGTTATTACAAACTTATTTGTCCACAAGGTTAGAAAATTTATACCACTGGCCACATACTATCAACCCTAATCTTCTTTAACAACCCTTAGTCTACATATTCTACCCTCTAGTAGGCCCTGCTAGCACTATGTAGGCCTCGGTCTACCCTCTTTGGCACCTAGAAGACTTCAACTTACAGTTGTCCTCCCTTGACCACCATTACAGGCCTCTGTCAAACATTTTACAAACTTCAACCCTCTTGGGCTTCAACCTATAGCCTGTGACACCCCTTTTGTGCCCTCAACCTGTTGTAACATGCCACTTTCTAGGCTGCAAGTCGCCTTTTCTAAGCCTGACTCTCTTATGTAGGCCTCAACCTACATTTTTTCCACATGTGCTACTATAATGACCCCTCAGATACCTTATAGTGCATTTGACCAACCCAAAAATCAATAACTAGCTCCAGGGGTAGCCTCCTTCCTTACTGCAACTTATCTAAACTATTTTCAAACTCCAGATCTAGGCCTAACCAAACCATGGATCTCTTTTTTCTAGCTAAGGGTAGTCTCTTATTGCTATGACTAACCTTCCCACCATAGACCAAACCTTAAATTCCTCGATCTAGCTTCATGAATGTTAACAGACAAATGACCCTCTTCCTTGTAACTTCAACTAGGGCAAACCGACACTTCATTTCCTGTAGTGTCCTATTTTTCCTAGTATAGTTTTGTCACTTCTATCAAGGATTATTTTTGACAAGCTATGTTGTAACAACCCTAGTCAAAATTCCATATAATAAAGGCAAAATAATAACCAAGGTCATGGGACATGTATTCCAAGTTGAGTGTTGGGCAAAACATCCTAGTGTGGATGTTCATTTGGTTTATTATAGCTAAGGAAATTAGCAAAGGAAATGACAAAGGCTTTGGAAAGGCATCAGGCATTAATTGGAATTTTATTTATGAAAATAATGGAAATTAGGGGAAAAGGAAGGTGAAAGGTCATAGGTTTCATGTGAGGAGGAAAACTAAGGAAAATAATGGAAAATGAAGACAATATAGGCCTCATTAATAAAAAGGCTTATGAGGGTTAGTTGGTACCTTTTATCAGTTCAATTTTGGAGCTTCTCTCTCTCTCTCGCACTCTTGGACACTTAGAGTATTCTTGGAGCACTCTAGCATTAGATCAAGGAAAGCAAGGGAAGGACAAATAAGGCCAAGGGAATCAAAGATCAAGCAAGGAAGCACAACATCTAGTAGCTACAACGCTATTATTTGTAGGTATCGATATTCATGTGTGATTTCTTTGCTAGTTTTGGCATGCATGGTACATGGATGTGTGTATTTGGTTCTCTTGTTTTCATTGGCATGGGTTTTGCCATGTGTGATAGTGTTCTTCAACCTTACCTTTCCATTTCCGAATAACCATGGTGTGATGGATTCTCTTATATTTGGTTGAGCTGGATTGTCATACTATTTCGAACTGAGTGAGGTGGTCTCTGAAAGAAAGAACACAAGGCCTAGGAATCCCTGGACCTGAGAAGGAGGGATTGTGGTAAAGTCATATTTTGTGTGCCTCAATAGGCCTAGGAATCCTCGACCATTGAATGGTGGTATATACGGTAAAGTCTAGAAGTGTGTGCCCTCAATCAGGCCTAGGAATCCTTGACCGATGAATGGCGGGATATATGGTAAAGCCTAAAGGGTATAGTCTTGATTAGGCCTAGGAATCCTCGACCGTTGTATGGCAAGATATACGGTAAAGACTAGGAGACAATCAAATTCTTCATAGTGTAGGTGGAGAAATCCGGTGGCATCCAAGCTTGTTTAGGGCCTAGTGATTCGGTGTGGATTGTTGTAAATCCTAAGGAAACATGGTTTGATTTGGTTTTGAGTCCCACATTCATGCTTGGAATATGGCATGGGGGTGATTGGCTGAAAGAGAGGTTTGGTTCAATCAATTTATGGTCGAGTGGTTCGTGGAAGTCCCAAACCTGGTTTCCTTTTGCATTCATTAATAAGATCTCTTCTCCTTGGTATTTCATGTATAAATATATTGGCTTATATGTGATTCTTATGCATTTTATATCCTTGTCATTTATGTTGGTTATATGTTGGTTATGAGTATGTTTTATGACAAACTTGATGGATGGATCTCATCATGTTTTGATTTGTAAATGAATATATGACCTAATATATGATAATGCAGTTATTGTGATATGGCAACAATGCTTCTTTACAAATCTTAGATAAGTATGACACCCCTATGCTCAGATCTGTTGTTATGAATTGTGGATTACATATTTGTGACATGTTTGATGAAATGTTTATCATCGCTAGTAGGGATCAAATAAAGTACTTGTACCAATCATTGCATTTATTACCTTATTCCATTGTTATTTATCATTTCTGAAAGTTTCATGAAGTTTATGGCAGTGGCCTGAGTCCTGGCCCTGAAAAAGTGGCACAAAATCTGGGATCGTTGGCTTAGAACTAGCTGAAAAAGTCCACAATCGTTGGAATTCCTTGTTGTGGGAGCAAATGGAAGGCCTCAATTACATCCATGGCTTGTCATAGGACTGTATGGGGGTTTAGATTAGTGAAATTTTAGGTTGTCTCAAGGGTTGGTCACTTGGAAGGGTTGGTTGGCTCCTGAAGGTGTTGTAGCATGTGTGCAAGGTCAGAATGGTTTTATTTTGTCAGTTCCACTTCATTAAATATACATGGGGATTTTAATCACATCATAGTAGTCTCTCGTCACATGTTTACCCCAGTGGACCAGTTAACTTGGGTAAATGTGGGAGGAGGGTGTTACAGAATGGTATCAAAGCACAATTCACCCTTTGGACAGGATGGGCGGTGTGTGTTGGACATGTAAATATCGGTTGCGTATGTGTTCTTCATGCTTGTGGTCTATGTACTTGTTATGTATGCATGGTGGTGGTCATGGTTGTAGTGGTGTCGCCATGTGAAAATGGATGGTGTGTTGTTGGATGTGTTCAGCATGAGTGTATGTTAGTTATTCATTGGTTATGCATGTCAATCCTTATATGTTGTTATGCATACATTAACATGGTTATAGTTGTCATGCATGAAGTCATGGTATGTGGTTGGTATGATCGGACATTGATAACTGGCTAATGGTTGAAATGATGTTTATATGTTGTTATTATTATTATTATACATGTATCGTGCTAATTTGGTTGATATCCCATATGAGATATCCTCCCCTAAACTATACTGAGGTATGGTGATTATGTTATGTTTTGGTTTTAGCTGACATAGTGCAATCATAGGAAAGAGATTAAAGATGACTAGAAATATGGTATACTACATTTAAAGAGACTCTCCCTATGGATTATATGATCAGTGTGGTGTTGGGAACTCTTCTGACTTAGTAAACACATTAAGAAGCTTGAAGGTAGAGATAAAGAATTGCAAGGCAGATAATGACAGGATCATTCATGCATAGGAGAAAGAATTATAGAGATAGGGATCGCTTAAGATCTACCATGTGAAGGAGGACATAACTAATGTGGAATATAACAGTAGGTCTCATGGTGGGCATAGGTCGAATAAGGATGACAAAATAAGAGATGGCAGGCTCTTAGATACTCGTGATAGGAGAGGTGATGAACAAAAGTTTTATTCTAGTTCTGGTTCTGACATGCACTATGATTGTCATCATTATCATCCTTACAAGAGGAGTGAAGGGGATATATGATTTTAAGAAAGAAAATACACCTACCTTTGATGGAGATTTGAAGAAGACAATGAATGCAAAAGCATGGCTACTTGGGATGAATAAATTCTTTGAGTTGCATGAGTACACAGAGAATATGAAGGTCGAAATAGTTACCTTCAGCGTGAAAGGGAAAGCAGACGTCTAGTGGGAATATGTGAAGTGGGTTAGAGACATCAAGAAAGAAGACTTGAGTTGGCATGAATTCAATAAACTTTTCAGGAATAAGTACTTGTCGGAGAGGTACTATGACAATAAAGCCAAGGAATTCTATGAGCTAAAGATTGGTTCGATGACAAATGAGGAGTACACAACTAAGTTCTTGGAGTTATTGAGGTATGTACCATATCTTAAAAGTCAAAATTTTGGAGATTTATCAATGGATTTCCATTAGCATTTAGAGATCAGATTGAGTATGATGAGTCTCGGTCACTTCAGGAAGTTATTGGGAAATTGAAGCATTGTTATGAGTAGTCAAAGTGTAAGATAAAATTGCAGCAAGGTTGGAAAGGGAAAAACAAAGCTAAAGGTAAATGGTAGCTGAAAAGAACACGGCCTTAGGATGTAGGTGAGAAAGAAAATGTTGCACCTTACAAGAAGTTTAATGGATCACAACATGGAGGGTAGAAAAATAAAGGTGATGGTACATTATGGTTGCAGCGTTCGACATGTGGTAAGGAGCATTAGGGTGGTAGGCCTTAGATTTACAGTGCACAGGAAGCGAAGATAGTTGGGGAGGTTGGGAAGAGCATTCCACAGATTTATGCAGTGTTGGATAACAAGTAGGCATATCACTAGGCAATTTTTATCAAGATGGATGGTAAGATTTGTGGTCAAGTTGTTTCCATTTTGATTGACACTCAATCTAATTATAGTTATGTTAGTCTTGACCTGGTGGATAAGTGTGGTTTGAAACAAGATGGGCATATAGAATCCGGGTTGGTGTACTTGACTACAGGTACAAAGAAGAGAGTGTATCACTAGGTAAGACCTTGTGAATTCGAGTTGAATGGTATGGCTAGCTCAACACATTTGAATGTATTATCGTTGGGATCATATAGTATGCTTTTGGGTATGGACTAGTTGTATCTTCATAGGACCAAAGTGTATTGTTATGACAAGGCCATTAAGTGTTTGGATGACAATGGAGAACAAAGAATCTTCTAGGGTAAGAAGAAGGCAAAATCAGTTAGAATGGTGATAGCTATGCAAGCAAAGTGTAGTCGTAGAAAAGGGTGTGTGTTATTTGCATTGCATATTTATA
Organism: Pinus taeda; assembly: GCA_000404065.3. Taxonomy (NCBI): domain Eukaryota; kingdom Viridiplantae; phylum Streptophyta; class Pinopsida; order Pinales; family Pinaceae; genus Pinus; species Pinus taeda. The sequence continues at coordinate 46,850 of APFE030609593.1, read as the reverse complement.
GTGATAAATGTAAGGATGTTGAGGATGCATAAGTATTGAGTAGGTACCCAATCTTGCAGCAGTTTCAGGATGTTTTTCTAGCAAAGATTTTAGAGTTGTCGCCTCGCAGAGAAGGGGACTTTTCCATTTAGTTGGTACGGGGCAGCACCAGCATCGAAGACACCACACAGGATGAGAACACCATAGTTAGTAGAGTTGAATTTACAATTGAAGGAAATGCTTGATGAAGGATACGTTAGGTCAAGTGTATCACCTTGGGGTGCACCAATGTTGTTTGTGAAGAAAAAGGATGGTACTCTTAGGCCATGCATTGATTACAAGAATTTGAACAAGGTGACCATCAAGAACATGCATTTGTTGCCGAGGATTGATGACTTGTTTGATAAGTTGAAGGGAGCAACAGTGTTCTCAAAGATTGATCTGAGATCCATATATCATAAAGTACGCATCAAGGAAGAGGACATTTACAAGACAACTTTCAGGACCAAGTATGGGCATTATGAGTTTGTTGTAGTTCCATTTATTTTGGCTAATGCTCCAGCTACCTTTATGTGCTTAATGAATAACGCATTGGATCCTTATCTTGACAATTGTGTTATTGTATTCATTGATGACATCTTGATATATTCTGAAAAAGAGGAAGAGAATGTCGAACACTTAGCAGAAATATTGAGATTACTAAGAGAGCATCAGTTGTATGCCAACCTTAGAAAATGTAGTTTCTTTCAGACAAAGGTACATTACTTGGGACAAGTTGTTTCCAAGGAAAATATAACAATGGATCCACAGAAGATAAGAGATATTATGGAATAGGCATCTCCTAAAAATTTGGATGAGGTAAGATCATTTATGGGGATAGCAGGTTATTATAGGAGGTTCATCAAGAACTTCTCTCGCATTGCATATCCTATAACGTCACTACAGAAGCAAGTTAAAGTTTTAAATAGACAGAGGAATGTGCAGCAAGTTTTGAGTAGTTGAAGCAACTGTTGACAAATACTCTAGTGTTAAATATTGTGGATCCAAACAAAGAGTTCGTGACATGTACAAATTCTTGCAAGAGAGGACTTGGTGGAGTCCTTATGTAGGAAGGACAGGTAGTATGCAATGAGTCACGGAAACTGAATGAGCATGAACAAAATTATCCAACACACGATCTTGAGTTGGCAACGATCATCCATGCACTGAAGATGTGGAGGCACCATCTTCTTGGTAGGAGGTTTATATTGATGAGCGATCACAATGGATTGAGATATTTGTTTGACTAACTGAATCTGAATTCCAGGCAAGCTAGATGGTTGGTTGTGACCAGTGAGTTTGATTTCCAGATACAATACATCAAGGGTAAGGAGAACATGGTTGTAGATGCTCTTAGCATGAGGATACAGGTAAATCATGTAGCAGCTATGATTTCTTATGGGACAAACTTACAGGATTGGATATTACAAGCAAGACAACATGATGACAGGTACATGGAGCTTATGCACAAGTTACAGCAGGGTACAAGTGGTCAGGATGTGGATTATTATCTTACCACAAATGGTTTGGTCAAATTTAGGGACATGATATATGTGCCGAATGACAATGAACTCAAGAAGACTATATTGTAAGAGTTTCATGCAAAATTGTATTCAGGTCACCCAAGATACCAAAAGACATTGACAAAAATATAGAAGTTTTATCATTAGCCGAATCTAAAGAAGGAAGTGGCAGAGTTTGTGGCTAGATGCTTAGACTGTTAGTAGGTGAAAGCAAAGTGTAAGCACCCAGGTGGATTGCTACAGCCGATCCCGATTCCAGAGTGGAAGTGGGATGTCATTTCCATGGACTTCATCACAGGTTTGTCGAGGACATCTAGACAACATGATTCTATCATGGTTGTGGTGGAGAGGTTGACTAAAGTATATCACCTCATTCTAGTGAAGTCTATTTATTCAGCTAGTGATGTGGCACAAGTATTCATCATAGATGTAGTGAGGTTGCATGGTGTTCCATGGAATATTATGTCAAACATGGATGCTAAGTTCACTTCCAAGTTTCTGAAGGAATTGTTTGCAAGTTTGGGGATAGAGTTGGCCTTCAACACAACTTATCATCCACAGACAAAGAGGGTCAACAAGATATTGGAGAACATGTTGAGGATGTATGTGATGCATCAACATAGGAGATGGGAGGATTGCCTTTCAATGGTTGAGTTTTCTTATAATAATGGGTATCATGAGTCACTAAGGATGAGTCCATTTGAGGCATTATATGGGCAGAGTTGTAATACTCCCATCAGTTGGAGTGATCTAGTGAAAAGGATGTTTATTGGACCAGATATGTTGGCTGATATGGAATAGGAAATGCAGGTAATCAAGAAGAATCTAAAGGCAATGTAGGTTTTAATCCCGTACAAAAATTACCTGCATACGAATTCTAAAAAACAGAAAATAAACAATGGAGAGAGTTGTTGCACAAAAATTGTCACCTTGACATTATGCAATCTGTGTGAGTCTATCACCACTCATACTTTCCTCCTTTGCAAGTCTTAAACCTCAGTTCTTCATGTCAAGCATTGAAAATAAGGGAAAGCCCTTAAAAGTCTCTAAAATTTTGGTTATGCATTTTCTCTTAGCATTACCTGTGGTCCCGCACCTAATGGTCATGTCTCCTACGCACCTGACCACTCTGTCTCTGTGTAATGGGTGCGGACCCCTGTAAAAGTCAAAAAAGTGCAAGTGCATTCTTGAAAACTTACTTTGAGTCATTTCTGGAAGCTTCTAGAAGGAACCTTGAGGTGGCAAGTTCGCTCCTTTAAGGTTCATGCATCCTATACCTTAAGGAGCTAACCCCTTGATGTGAGGAGCTTATCCCTTTGAAGGAGGACTCTATCCCTTCATAGGTGGACCTGTAACCTCCTTCCTTTGCACTATAAAATGAAGCATTGGGTTGGTTACTGGGGAGGTTGAAAGCTGAATAATTTTTAGGTGAAATGCTGCTGAAACTTAGTCTTCCTAATTGAGCTTTTGTGAGGAAAGATTGCATACCTCTTGATCTCATTTGGAAGAGTGTGAGGCTGGTCAAACTAGAGGAGATTCTTGTTTTGGACCCTGGGAAGAGCTTGTACAGCATCAAGGCACCAAATGTTGTAAAGTTCTTCTATTTCAAAGTTAATACAATCAAGTTTATTTTTCTCAATAAGCTGTGTTTTATGGTTTATTTTATGGACTCCTTGATCACCATAATGAACATGATTTGTTATATTAGCTATGCAGATGTTATTTGATGTGTGCTTGTTTATGATTGTAGGTTCTCTAAAGGAAACTCTTTCGGACAGTTGAAGCATGGTTGCCACAAACTAGCGTTGGACTTAAGATAGGGTCTAAACACCTCTTTAGTTTTTATTAATGAATCGCAATATGTTTAGAGAAAGGTAGATTTTCTTGTCCTGCTTGTTGCTAGATATGTTTTGATACTAGGGAGATTGGCCTTGTCCGCAAGAACAATTTATCCGGCCAACAAGATCATAAAACATAAAACAGATATACACAGAGATTTTCCCCTGGATTCCAAAATTGGGACTACTAGATTGATTTTTTTCATTATATTTCTTTCAATGTTACAATACATATATATACATGTCGAAGCATCCATAAAGCCTAATCCAATAACCCTGGATTATAACATAATTGTAGTTCCCATAAATGGATCTACAAAATACCATGGGTAGAAAATCATCATGCACAAAACCAAAGGTAGGTTTTCCCACCTAATATAGGGTCCAAAAACAAAATTCCTAGGGCACTGCCCTGGACACTGTAGAGGGGGGTTTCCGCCCCCCTCAAACCCCCCGACATGGGGGGGTGCCGCCCCCCCTGTGACAACCC
>APFE030609593.1:3218-42859 GCA_000404065.3 Pinus taeda | reverse complement strand
CGCACATGGGGCTAGGCATGGAAAGAATATAACACACACCCAACATTCTCCCACTTATTGTTTTCTTTCCACAGGGGGGCACATGAGACCTTAGTCATTGGTCTAGCCCTATAATGCCCATTGTTTCTCTACACCAAGAAAAACTCTTAGTGCTCACAGACTTCGTTAATGCATCTGCAACATTCTTCAAAGTGTCCACCTTTACCAGCAACACATTTTTGTCCTCAACCATATCCCTCACAAAGTGATACTGAAGATTAATGTGCTTTGTCTTTGAATTATAAGCAGGGTTCTTTGTTAAGTAAATTGCACTTTAGTTGTCACAATCTATCCTTATATCTCGCTACCAATCTGATACTTGAACACAATCTTTGCAACCAACTTCTTCCTTGCTTGCATAAGTGGTTGTCTTGTATTATGCCTCTGTATTTGAAAGTACCACTACATACTGTCCCTTTCTCATCCAACTAACTGCACCTCCAAACAAGTTAAATACATACACACTTGTAGATCTTCTTTGATCCAGATCTCCAACCCAATCTGCATCAACAAATCCACGGATGTCCAAAACTCTATCCAATCCTAGTCTTCCTTGGTAGCACAAACCATAATCACTAGTGCCACATAAATACCTGAAAACCCACTTCACTGTTGTCCAATGTTCCTTCCCTGGTTTTGACATAAACCTGCTCAATATTCCCACTGTGTGTGCAATATCTAGTCTAGTACAAACCATTGCATACATCAGGCTACTAACTGCACTTACGTATGGAACACGAGACATGTCCGCTTCCTCTTCTTGTATCTTGGGACATTGTTCAGCAGATAACTTTACACCAATGGGAATAGGAACCTTCACCGGTTTACCATCCTGCATATTAAACCTCTGCAACATTGTCTTGACATACTTCTTCTGGTTTAACCAAAGATTCCTTTTTGCCTGATCTTGTTTAATTTCCATGCCCAAAATATAGTTTGTACCACCAATATCTTTCATGTCGAATTTGGAGGACAATTGAATCTTCAATTCCTGGATAATTTCTTTGTTATTTCCAATCAACAACATGTCATCCACATATAAGACCAAATAAATAACACGATCACCAATTAATTTAAAATACACACAGTGATCTTCTTTGCTTCTGGTGAAGTCAAGTCCCCGTATATATGTATCAAATTTCTAATACCATGACCTTAGTGACTGTTTTAACCCATACAAAGACTTGTTTAACCTGCATACTAGTTCTTTCTTACCCTTCACCGCAAAGCCTTTAGGTTGCTTCATGTAGATCTCTTCTTCCAGATCCCCATGAAGAAATGTTGTCTTCACATCCATCTATTCTACCTCAAAATCAAAAGCAACAACAACAAATAAAAGTAATCTAATAGAATACCTTGGCAACAGGAGAAAAAATATCACCAAAATCAATTCCCGACACCTGGGAATAATTTTTTTCTACCAACCAAGCTTTGTATTTCTCCACCTTGCCTTTTGCATTCATCTTCTTCTTAGACACCCATTTGCTTCCAGTGGGTTTCCTTCCGGCTGGCAACTCCACCAAATCCCAAGCCTCATTTTTGTCCAAATATGTCATTTCATCAACCATGGCCTGTTTCCAGAGTTTTCCATCCTCTGAATCTACTACCTCCCTGACAGTTCTGGGATCATCATAAGTAATAGATAAAGAAAAATTTGAATAGAAATCAAATGGACTATACGTTTCTAGTTGCCTTCCTTTTCAAACTAATCTTCTCATAGCTAGAGTTTGTGGCTCTTCATCTTCTGACTCCTCTTTTGTTGTAGAGTCTTATTCTTCATCCTTTACATCAAACTTTGTCTTCTAAGGTTCCTTTGGTAGGATTTCATGTTTAATAACATCTTTCACCTCTCTAAAAACCACATCACAGCTGTACACAACCTTCCTTATTTCTGGATTCCAAAGCTTATAACATTTTAAACCATCCTCTTATGGATTCTTATCCTCTAGCATGGATCAAGGTGATATGTTGACCAGGTAACATGAAGTCTCCACTGCCTCTACCCAGAATTCCTGTCCTAATCCAGCACCATTGAGCATGCTTATTGCCTTTTCCATCAACGTCATGTTCATTTTTTATCCAAATCCAATTTATTGAGGTGTGTATGGAGTAGCATTCTGTCATGATATATAACACTTCTTACAGAACTCTTCAAATTACTTCTTGAAAAATTCTCCACCGTTATTTGTCTTCAATACCTTTTTCTTCTTCTCTATATGGTTTTCCACTAGAGCCTTAAATTCTTTAAACCAATCAAAGACTTTAGATTTCTTCCTGAGGAAATATATCCATGTATTCCGTGAGATGTCATCGATAAATGATACATCGTACACAGATTTACCCAATGATGGAACTGAAGCAGGTCCAAACACATCATTGTTCACTAGCTCTAATATTTGTTTCACCCTCTTAGCACCAAAGGGGAAACTCACCCGATTCTACTTCCCATAGACACAATTTTCACAGGAAATCAAAATCCATAGAGAAATTAGACATACCTTCTACCATACCATTACCATTAAGTATTCGAAGGACCTTCTCTCCAATATGTCCAAGCCTTTGATACCATAACATAGTCTTTTTTCCAGAGACCACTAGATTTTCTGCTCCACTTTCAGGAACCAAAAAATGGTTACACCCATCAATAACAGTGCTACCCTGAAGCTTGTACAGAGTTCCAATCCAAACTCCCCACATCAATACCTAATACGAATGGAAATTGGCATCAACCCATGGTATTCATCCACCCATGGAATTTACCCATGGTATTGTAAGTGGCATCCACTCATGGTATTTATCCACCTATGGTATTGTAAATGACATCCACCCATGGTATTCATTCATCCATGGTATTTTCCCATGGTATTGTGACATCCACCCATGGTATTCATTCACCCATGGAATTAACCCATGGTATTGTGGTGGTATTGTAACTGAAAAATACTATAAGTAACAAGTCGCATTTTGTAAAAGGACAGATGGTCTGCCATAATGTAGCCAATGATCCGAATGGAAAATGGCATCAACCCATGGTATTCATCCACCCATGTTATTTATCCACCCATGGTATTGTAAGTGGCATCCACTCATGGTATTTATCCAACCATGGTATTGTAAGTGACATCCACCCATGGTATTCATTCATCCATTTTCCCATGGTATTGTGACATCCACCCAGGGTATTCATTCACCCATGGTATTGTGACATCCACCCATGGTATTCATTAACCCATGGAATTGACCCGTGATATTGTGACATCCACCCACGATATTCATTCACTCATGCAATTGACCCATGGTATTGTAGCTAAAAATTACTATAAGTAACAAGTCACATTTTGTAAAAGGATAGATGGTCCGCCACAATGTAGCCTTTATAGTTATTATCGGTTTTAATAAAAAAAATCTTTGTGGTTTTTTTTTATTGGGCATTCTACTCTTCTTCTCCTGGCAATTTCAATTTTTCATATCTTGGGGGCCTCTCCTCCAAGATCCATTTCAATCTTTTAGATCTTGAGGGCCTAACCCAAGATCTGGATCAGTGGTATCAGAGCAAGTTAAGATTCCATGGGAATGAGGGTTTGATGCATATTTTAGTTTCAAATTTTTGCAGCAATATTCAACAAACTTCAAGCATGCATTGCAACCTCCACATAGCACTTTCTTGGGCCAACCAGGAAGAATTTTTCTTTTTTCATTTTTTTGCAGGAATTTTTTTTGGGCGGCGAGTTTTCAGATCAGATCTGAAACATTTGGTGCAATATTTACAACAACAAATACCAGATCTGGATTCCTTGTAAAAAAATACCAAAATTCAAAAAAAAATCGGTCGAATTGGAGTCTGAATGAGGGAGATATCGTTGATTTAAAATCAGTTAGGTTGTAGAAATTTGTTTTCTATCGACAACTGGTGGACGACAACTCTCCTATCATTTTTTGAAGTTTTTGTGCAGAATTTCAAAAAAAGGATTGTATATCTGAGCTCCTCTTGAAAAATCACCCAATTTCAAAAAAACAATGGGTCGAATCGGTGTTCGGATGTGGGAGGTATCACTGATTTAAAATCAACTATTTTTTCAGAACTTTTGTGATGGCGGAAAAAATTGCAGCATGAATCGAAGATTCTAGGGTGTCCAAATAAGGATTTCCAACACATGGGAAGATGCAAAATGGTCCTTTTGCTTCCAAAAATAGGTTATAATAAATATTCTGAGTTATATTAACAGAGTTATGTCCATTTTAATTATGGAGCAACATTCAGAGCGGGTTCCAGTTGGAGACATGCCCTCCCACCCCACTTTAGTAGGCACTTGCTTCACATTCATCAGTTCCAGCATAGCAGCATTCAGCTTGGGTTATTTGGAGACGTGCCCTCCAACCCCAGGCTATGTAGGCACCTGCTATTTCATCAACAACCAACATCATGGTTATGGGTCAACTGCACAAAATCCTTATCATCGAAGTCCATTTGCTAGGCCACACACTATTAGTATCACAGTTGGTCACAAGAATTACAAGGTATCTCTATCCTCAGAACTTTGTTTGTCATGGTTATGGGTCATCCACAAACCCACGCTTCATCAAAGTCCATTTTCTAGGTCGCACACTGTCAATATCACAGTTGGTCACAAGCATTACAGGGTATCTCTATCCTTGGATCTTCGTTCATCATGCTTATGGGTCATCCACAAACCCACACTTCATCGCAGTCCATTTGCTAGGCCGTACACTGTCAGTATCACAGTTAGTCACAAGCATTACAGGGTATCTCTATCCTCGGATATTTGTTCATCATGGTTATGGGTTAACCACATAAAACCCTTCTCTTTAATAGCTCTTCATATTCAACAAAGGCTTTGCAGGAGGGAACTTCACGCAATGGGGACCATTGCTTCTTAAGGAGGGAGGAATGATCCGAATGGAAAATGGCATCAACCCATGGTATTCATCCACCCATGGAATTCACCCATGGTATTGTAAGTGGCATCCACTCATAGTATTTATCCACCCATGGTATTGTAAGTGATATCCACCCATGGTATTCATTCATCCATGGTATTTGCCCATGGTGTTCTAACATCCACCCATGGTATTCATTCACCCATGGTATTGTGACATCCACCCATGGTATTCATTCACCCATGGAATTGACCCATGGTATTGTAACTGAAAAATAGTATAAGTAACAAGTCGCATTTTGCAAAAGGACAGATGGTCAGCCATAATGTAGCCTTTATAGTTATTATCAGTTTTAATAAAAAAGTTCTTTGTGGTTTTTTTATTGGGCATTCTACTCTTTTTCTTCTGGTAATTTCAATTTTTCAGATCTTGGGGGCCTCTCCCCCAAGATCCATTTCAATCTTTTAGATCTTGAGGGCCTCCCCCCAAGATCTGGATCAATACCAGTGCTCCCTTAACCATCTTGTAGGTATCTTTCTCGAACATTGTTTTTACACCTTCATCATCCAACTTGCTTACAGAAATCGCATTTCTGGCCAATGCAGGAATATGTAGAACACCTAGACGTGTTCTAATCATTCCACCTTACAACTGCAACTTGACTTTTCCATGACGGATCATTCTAGCCTTCCTGTCATCCCCTAAGAAGACATCACCACCATCATATTTATCATACTCGCAGAACCACTCCCTATGGAGAGTGAAGTGAAAGGATGCACCTGATTTAATCAACCATGCCTCATGATCTACATGTGTACTTGAAGAAGAAGCCAAGTACACATCCACACCTTCATCTGAGGTTTTTTTCAACTCTGCAGCAGGAGAATCATCAGATCCCTTTCCTTTCTTAGGAGCTTTAGATCTACAGTCCTTTTTGAAGTGCCCTTCCTTTCCTCATTTCTAGCATACCTGTACAGGTTTTCATAGATATTTAGATCTCCCACTCGAGGATTTATTTTTGTTTTTGTTCTCAAACCTTCCTCGTACAGACAAGGCATCACCATTTTGGCCCTCCGTATTTTTCTGTCTCACGTCCTCTGACAGCAAGGATGAGACTATTTCATCAAACTGAAAGGCAATCACATTGCTACCTATTGCAATAACTAGACTATCCCACGAATTTGGTAGAGAACACAACAAACTGAAGCACTTATCTTCATATGAAACTTTTATATCAACAAATAACAACTGACTTACCATGGTATTAAAGGTGTTCATATGCTTCGTCACTGAGTCTTCATCCTTCATCCTCAAGTTATACATTTTTTTCCATAGGAACAATTTATTCACCAGAGATTTAGATTTGTACAAAGTCCCTAACTTCTACCACAAAGACTTCACATAAGATTCCCCTAATGCATTCAACAATATTGAATCTAAGATACACAATCGTATTGTGCTCTTTGCCTTCCAATCCAACTTCGCCCAGTCTTCAACTGACATTATCGTTGGTTAAGTACTCAGATCTACCACAATCCACTAATCATTATCCACCAACAGATCCTCCATCTTGAGTTTCAACAACTCAAAACTCTGACCATTAAATTTCTCGATCTCTATCTTTCCACTGCTCGCAATCTTCTTTCGCCACAAGAATCGATCCCGCAGATCTCCCACTGAACAGGGTCTACCACAGACCTGAGTAAAACCCCTTAGTGGCAAAGGTGTCCCCTTGAAGCCAAAACAACTCTGATACCAAATGTAGGTTTTAATCTCGTACAAAATTTACCTGCATACGAATTCTAAAAAACAGAAAATAAACAATGGCGAGAGCATAAAACATAAAACAAATATACATAAAGATTTTCCCCTGGATCCCAAAATCGGGACTACCAAATTGATTTTTTTCATTATATCCCTTTCAATGTTACAATACATATATACGTGTTGAAGCATTCATAAACCCCAATCCATTAACCCTGGATTAGAACATAATCATAGTTCCCTTGACCAGATCTAAAAAGCACCATAGGCAGAAAACCATCATGCCTAAAACCATGTGCGAAAACCATGCACAAAACCATAGGTAAGTCCGCCCACCTAGTATAGGGTCTAAAATAAATTTCCCCAGGGCACTGCCATCCCCCTTAAACCCCCCGATAGGGGGGGCTTCCACGCCTGACGCAAAAAACAGGGGTGAATTTCACCCCCCCACATATGGGGCTAGTCGTGGAAAGAATATAACACACACCCAACAAGAAACACAGGATAGGAAGAAAAGTTATATATCGGAACAAGTTGTTTAAAGAATTTCAGGTTAGGGAACAGGTGTATTTGTGTGTCATGCCCCAGAAAATATCCTTGAAGATTGGATCATGTGCCAAGTTGGCACCTCGATTTTGTGGGCCTTTCAAGATTCTTGAAAGGATTGGACTAGTAGCCTATCAACTTGCACTGCCTCTAACAGTGAAACTCCATGATGTTTCCTATGTGTCATTGCTAAAGAAATATGTTAGAGATGTTGATCATGTGATTGACTAGTTTGTATTACAGGTGGAGCCTGATGGAGAATTCCAGTCAGAACCTTAGTGTATATTGCAGAAAAAATATGCTCATGCTCTAGAACCAAGCAATCAAGAAGGTTAAAGTGCAATGGGAGCACATTGGGCTCGATGAAGCTACATGGGAGATGGCGGATCAGATGCAGGTCATGTATCCTTCTCTATTCGTTGTTTGAGTGAATGTTTTTGGTATATGTTTTGGTATATGTACATATGTATATGGATGTAAATACCACCATGAGTTATGCTATAAAGCTCCAATAAGCGGTATGGGTTTCATGTTTGTATGGTTGTGATGTTGTTATGTTGTCATGTTGGTTTGCTTCTCAACAGTCTTGTTCATTGTAGGTGTCATTGAACACCAAGGACGGTGTTCCCCCAAGGGGGGAGGGTTCTGTAACATCCATGGTCAAAATTCCATGTAATAAAGCTAATAAAGGAAAAATAACAACCAAGTTCATGGGACATGTATTCCAAGTTGAGCATTGGGCAAAACATCCTAGTGTGGTTGTTCATTTGGTTTTGTATAGCTAAGGAAATTAGCAAAGGCAATGACAAAGGATTTGGAAAGGCATGAGGCATCAATTGGAATTTTCTTTATGAAAATAATGGAAATTAGGGGAAAATGAAGGTGAAAGGTCACAGGTTGCATGTGAGGAGGAAAATGAAATAAAATAATGGAAAATGAAGAAAATAAAGGCGCCATCAATAAAAAGGCTTATGAGGATTAGTTGCTACCTTTTGTTAGTTCAGTTTTGGATCTCTCTCTTTATTCTCTCTCTCGCATTCTTGGACACTTAGATCATTCTTGGAGCACTCTAGCATTAGATCATGGAAAGTAAAGGAAGGATCAAGAAGGCAAAGGGAAGCAAAAATCAAGCAAGGAAGAGCAGAATCTAGCAGTTATAATGTGATTATTTGCAAGTATCGATATCCATGTGTGATTTCCTTACTAGTATTGGCATGCATGGTTCATGCATGTGTGTATTTGGTTCTCTTGCTATCATTGCCATGGGCTTTACAATGTCTGATATTGATCTTCAACGTTTCCTTTCCATTTCTGAATAGCCATCGTGTGATGGGTTCTCTTGTATTTGGTTGAGTTGGATTATCAGACGGTTTCAAAATTCAGCGAGGTGGTCTCTCAAAGAAAAAACACATGGCCCAGGAATCCCTAGACTGGAGAAGGTGGGATTGTCATAAAGCCGGATTTTGTGTGCCTGAGTGGGCCTAGGAATCCTTGACCAGTAAATGGCAGGATATATGATAAATCTAGAGGTGTGTGACCTCGATCAGGACTAGGAATCCTTGACCGATGAATGGCGGGATATACGGTAAATATTGGAGGGTAGAGTCTTGATTAGGACTATGAATCCTTAATTGATGTATGACGGGATATATGATAAAGCCTAGAGACTAGGAGACAAACAAATTCCTCACGGTGTAGGTAGAGAAATCCCCATGCTTGTTAGGGTCTAGTGACCTGGTGGGGATTATGGTAAATCCTGATGAAACCTGGTTTGATTTGGTTTTGAGACTCACATTCATGCTTGGAATATGGCACAAGGGTGATTGGCTAAAAGAAAGATTGGTTTAGCCAATCTATGGTCGGGTGGTTCGAGGAAGTCCCAAACCTGGTTGGATTTTGCATTCATTACTAAGATCTCTTCTCCTTGGTATTTCATGTGTAATTGTACTAGCGTATATGTGATTCTTATGCATGTTATATCCTTGTTATTTCTGTTGGTTATATGTTGGTTATGAGTATGTTTTATGACAAAATTGATGTATGGCTCTCATCATGTTTTGATTTGTAAATGAATGTATAGTGAATATATGACCTAATAGATGATAATTCAACTATTGTGATATGGCAACAATGCTTCTTTACGAATCTCAGATAAGTATGACACCCAATGCTCAGATCGGTTGTTATGACCTGTAGATTACATATTTGTGACATGTTTGATGAAATGTATGTCATGGCTAGTAGGGGTCAGATCAAGTACTTGTACCAATGATTGCATTAGTAGCCTTATTCCATTGTTATTTATCATTTTTGAAAGTTTCATGAAGCTCTGGGCAGTGGCCTAAGTCTTGGCCCTGAAAAAGTGGCACACAATTCGGGGTCGTTAGCTCAGAACTATCTAAAAAAGTCCACAATCGTTGGAATGCCTTGTTGTGGGAGCGACTAGAAGGCCTCACTCGCATGCATGGATTTTCATGGGAGCGGCTGGGGGTCCAAAGCAGTGAAATGTCAAGTTGTCTCAAGGGTTGGTGTTGAAGACCAAAATTGTTCCTTTTTTGACACCTTCCTTCAACTCCATTCTCTTCCTTTTTTACTATAATAATTCCAATTAAGTGTCATCTTGCAAGATTATTGGAAAAAAACAAGTATTCAATCATATTTTATGCATAGTTTCATTGTCTCCTTATTATTTGATTTAATATTTGCATAATCTACCAAATTGCATCAATTTTACATCTAATGATCGATTCTGTAGATTACTTGAAGAATCAGTGAAGTTTTGAATCATCAGTTGAGGAACAAAATGTATGGACAAGTACCTGAAAATCGGCATAATTATATCCACCTAGCTCCATGATCCAACAAGATGATCAAAATTTCGTATGAGCAAGTCAACATGGAAGTCAACCTAGCAGAAAAGGAGCCAAAGACGAATCAAGCAAGAGAGGAGATCGATGACTAGGATGAAGCTGATATTTTGCCTCATGATTTGCTTCTCCAATAGAAAGTCATGAAGAATTATTATTTCATGTTATCTTATGTTATTTTTAGATATTTTGTCGAGTATGATAGACTTAGAAATATCCAAACAGTTTAATCAAGGAGGATATAAAACCTACTTCTCGGCACGATGATCAAACAGATTGGTTATTGTTTGAAATACTCTTTGAAATTATTAAAGCAAGCCTGTTATTTTATTGTGATGCGTGTTAAATGCATGTTTAATCTTTGTTGACCATTGCATACCTACAATCACAGGAGGGCCCCTTGGGAGCTGTAAGGTTTCATTTCATTTATGGTTAATATTTTAGTTTTGTAGCATTAAATTATCATAGCCTATCTTTCATAGCATTAAGTTATTATAGTTAATCTTTCAGTTTTGATTTGAAGAGAATTCTTGTGACAGTGAGGATAGATTTTGTTGAATATTTCTTTCTTACATCTAATCATTATGTTGTGTGAATGATTAGGTGATCAATTTTAAGCTCAAAAAACAAAGTTCTCAGAAAGTCTTGAAACCAATGCCAAATAGAAGAGCTCACCGACCTAAATCCAACACAACTTGAATCACTCAAAATCGATATCGTATGCTCCCAATATCTTATTCAGATCGTTTTCCCAAACAAGTAAATTTTTTGCAGATTAGATGCAGGTACGTTGACTGGGCAGTTTAACTGTGATTTTAGGGCCAATGGTAGGCTGCCAAGTGGCCTCAACGCATTGGTCGAATTTTGTTGAATTTTGGTTGGTTGTTGGTTGTGTTTTCATGGTCCAATGGATGGAAGCCACGTGGTTCAATGGATGGCTGCCACGTGGCCTCCCAACGGTGCGTTAAAATTATGTTATGGGTCGAACTTCCATCAGAGGAATCGAACACAAGACCGGCTGAGAAAAAACACAGCGCCTTACCATCATGCCAAGGGTGGTTCTTAATAAACTATGGTGCCACATTTTTATTTAACGTGTATCACGTTTGTATTTGGGGGACAGGGTTGGGGCTAATCCCTGGCCCCTGGTAACCCCACGCCCACAGGACCATAAGCGGGGGAGCCAAGGATGCAGACTTATCCCCGTCCCACAGTTCCTGCACCAACAATTGCAACCGCTAGACCATATGTTATACATCAAAGCTAACAGTTGAAGGAGCTAAGGTTTGGGACCAACCCATCGTCACTTTACTACCATATAACGAACAAAGTAGAGTTTGGAGGGCGTTAGGTGGAGGAGCTTGCGGTAGGGGACCTTCCCCGCATCATATCACCACCATCATGACCGTGCGTTAAGGTTTAAGGAGCTCAGTGGAGAATTGCGACAAGCGCTAAGGTATGGCCCCAGCCTAGGCCATATGGCCCTTAATGTGACCACATCACTAATGTTTGAGAGCTTTGATAGTTAGGGTAGGTTGTTGGCCTAACCCTCAACAACATGGGACATCACATGACCTCATTCTAAGAATTAAGAGGCTTAACCGGAAAGGATGGGTGTTAACGCCTATCCCTCGGCCCTATGTGGCCCATGTGGCCGTCATTTTCGGATTAAGGGGTCTGGGGCTAAATTAATCATCCAACAAAATGCATTGGCTCATAGCTAAATTGTCACTCCATTAGCAAATTTCGGGGCAAATTGGTAGAACTGATAGACATAAGGTCGAATTTGTAGGATGGTTAACAGTGAAATTCATGGGAGAGCTTGGAAGCTCATATATTTTTTAGTAATTATCAAATTGAGCTCAAAAAGAGTGCACTTGGGGGGTTTTGGACATTTTGAATCCATTGGTAACCTCTAATTTCTTATTTGAGTGCATCTACAGATTCATTTTGCAAGTTTGATACAAAAGATGTATGGATCAGTTAGGGTTTGAAAGCAATTTTGGGAGGTATTTGAGCATGGAGAAGACCTTGTAGGGGTATTCTCACTTCTAGAAGGCTACTGCAGCAGTTGTAACCACTAAGGTTCAACTCAAGTTCAAATTCTGTCAACATGAAGTTTTGTTTATGTGCTTCAATGTGGAATTGAAGTGTTCATGTACTCTTTTTAGCTCTTTTCAGTTTAAGTATGTCATCTTTATAGGAGATGATTTGAGTTGCTGATGTTTGCGAGAGTTCTTTGTAGGAGAACATTACCTTGTAAGGGTAGTAGCCACATATTTACCTACAACAAAATTTTATGTACTTCATTTGATACTGAATATATGAGTGGTCTAATCATGTTGACAAGCCCAGATATGTACCCCAGGAGGGGTGAACTCTGTCAACAACCCTTTTGTCTTGCCCTTCATTATGCTTGCATGGATTATGTGTTGTTATGTTCATTATGTTAAGTTACATAAGAAGGTTAATTCATGACTTGAAGAGATATTGGAAACTTGTTGTTTCAAGACCCATTTTTAATCTTGAAAAGTGTCGACACGGTCCTAATTTGTGTTTTATTTGATTTTGGAAAAGAGGAAGAAATCACCTAATCCAATTTTAGATCAGCTTGGTATCAGAGCACTAGTTGACCGAATTGCAAGAATGGGCAACAAAAAGAGTCTTCAAGAGTTAGAGGAGCAAAATTTGGCTCTTCAAATGGAGAACATAGAGTTGACAAGGATGTTAGAGATAACTGAAGAGGAGAAGGGACACATGCACTTTGTTTTGCAGCAAGTGCTTGAAGAGAAAGTTACAGAAAGCTCTACTCTTGTACCAACAAAATAAACCTACAGAATGAGGCCAGTATGTGGTCATGGTTCAAATAGTGGTTTTGGACTGTATGTGGAAGATGTTGCATGTGCATTTTTCAAACATATTCAAGAAGTACACCACATTCCAGTGGATAAGAGTGGGTGGCTAGAGTCATCTAGAAATTGGTCATCATCATCATCATCAAAAGTTGAGAAGATGAATGACAAGTTTAAGGAGGGAATTAGCATTTCAAGTTCCACTCCTTCTGTTTATATGCATAACAACTATTTTGTAGCATTCGAGATGCATGCCAAAGGAATAGGTATGATTTTTTTTCCAATATGGGATATGAAAGGTGGAGGCCTCGACATAAATTTCCAAGGTATCACCAATCCAATTATGGTTGAGGAGAGACCGAAGTATATGGGATTGGGATATGGTTAAAGGGAGTTTGGGGAATGCTCCAAACAGCTTGAGGTATCAACCATCTGAGAATGAGATGTCACCACCTTGTGACAACCCTCGAAGTAGCAGCTCTAGAGACAAATATAACTCTCAAGAGTATTTTCCAATACATGGAAATTTTGAATACTTGTGGAATCAATACCCTTGTACATTTTTTGATGCAACTGACCATTGTGTGGTTGTATGTGAGCAATGTATGATAATGGTTAAAAGAATGAACCAAATTTTAGGCATCAAGAATAATGACTCTCTCTTGCATGAGAGAACTTATATGTCAGCAAACAAGAGTAAGTTCTTATGTTCTCATTGCAAGGTGCATGGACATGACACTGAATGGTGTTGGAAGTTGCATCCAAAGCTTCATTCAAAGAAAGGTAAAGAGATTATGCTACATAATGCAAGGGAAACAAGAGTTGGCAAAGAGGACACGCAACACTCTTAAGTGACCTTCAAGACAAAGAAGATGCAATAAGAGAACCCATGATCCTAGGAGAAGCAAAGTTTGGGTAGACTTATTGTAAAGTTGTTTTGTAAAAATTTGTAATTACTTCTTGTCATTACCTATTTAGGTACTTTTATAAAGTGAACATTCATTGTCACTATGTTCAACAAGTAGATGTTTTTCATTGATGTATGTATTGGTTTGTTATAGTCCACATGTTTGAGGACTTTTGTGAATGTACAATATTGTCGTTCAAAGTTGTATACAAGTTGTCATATGTTCAATGATACAAGTATTTGATTTGAAACTTATGTGAATTGAGTCTTTGTTTTCAAGATTGTATAAGATGACTATGTATTGTAGGCAAGGTTAATCATATCATGCAATATTCTGTAGCAGTGTACTTTTTCTATACAAACTCAGCTTGGAGACATTAAAGCAAACTTTTTTTGCTTCTAAATTCCAAGATGGATTCAAGTTTGTCTTCAACAGTTTAAACTTCAAGATGAAGTGTTTTTGGAGCCGTGCAAAGATGAGAGTAGAGAGAATGTTCAGATTCCACTCATCAATATTTTGTTCTTGCAACAGTGATAAGAATGATGGCTCAATTATTAACAGGACAGGAGGTCATCATGAAGATAAGTGAAGTACCTTGATTGGGGATTAAAGGGCACCAATTGAAAATTTTGCATTTTGGATTGAGTTTTTGGGTATTTTTGAGTTCCAAGCTCTTTATATTGACTAGGGAAGTAAAATTTTGGAGTCCAAAATTTCCTAGTGGGGAGGTGTGATCAGGTGATTAATTTTAAGCCCAAAAATGAAAGTTCCTAGAAAGTATTGAAACCAGAGCCAAATCTAAGAGCTCGCTAACCTGAATCCAATGCAACTTGAATAACTAAAAATCGATATTGTATGCTCCTGATATCGCGTTCTGATCGTTTTCCTAAACAGATAAAAAAATTGCCGTTGGATGTAGGTACATTGACTGTGTGGTCCGTACACTGACTAAGAAAGGTGACTGGGCAGTTTGACTGCGATTTTAGGGCCAATGGCAGGTCGCCAAGTGGCCTCACCGCATTGGTCAAATTCTGTTGAGTTATGATTGGTTGTTGGTTGTGTTTTTGTGGTCCAATGGATGGAATCCACGTGGGCCAATGGATGGACGCCATGTGGCCTCCCAACAGTGCATTATAATTATGTTATGGGCTGAAATTCTCTCACAGGAATTGAACACGAGACCGGTCAGGCAACAACAGAACGCCTTACCGTCGTGCCAAGGGTGGTTCTTAATAAATTATGGTGGTGCGTTTTTATTTAACGTGTATCTCATTTGTATTTGGGGGACCGGGTCAGGGCTAATCCTTGGCCCTTGGTCACCCCACACCCACAAAACAGCAGGTCGGGGAGCTAAGGGCACGGGCTTAACCCCGACCCACGGTTTTTGCACCAACAATTGCAATCACTGAACCATATGTTATACCCTAGAGCTAACAATTGAAGGCACTAAGGTTTGGGACCAACCCATGGTCACCTTACCACCATATAACCAATAGTGCAGAGTTTGGAGGGCGTTAGGTGGAGGATCTTGCGGTAGGGGACCAGCCCCGAGTCATATCACCGTTATCGTGACTGCACACTAAGGTTTAAGGAGATCGATGAAGATTTTCAATGGGCGCTAAGGTATGGCCCTAGCCCAAGACATATGGCCCTTAACATGACCATAACTCTAGAGTTTGAGGGCTTCGACGATTAGGGCGAGCCATTGGCCTGGCCCTCAGCCCTGTGGGGCATCACTTAACCTCATACCAAGAATTAAGGGGCTTAAATGGTACTTAATTATACGGCCCATATGGCTGTGATAAGCCAGGGATTGGAAGAAGTTTTGGGAGCTATTTGGGCATGGAGAAGATCTTGTAGGTATTCTCACTTCTTGAAGGCTACTGCAGCAGCTATAAACAGCAGGGTTCATCTCAGGTTCAACTTCTCTTAACATGAAGTTTTTTTATGTGCTTCAATGTGGAATTGAAGTGTTCACATACTCTTTTTAGCTCTTTTCAGTTGAAGTATGTCATCTTTTTAGGAGATTCTTTGAGTTGTTGTTGTTTATGCCACATATTTACATGCGGCAAACTTTTATGTACTTCATTTGGTACTAAATATGTAAGTGGTCTAGTCATGTTGAGAGGCCCGAAGATGTAGCCCAAGAGGGGTGAACTCCATCAACAAACATTTTATCTTTCTCTTCACTATGCCTGCATGGATTATGTGATTTTATGCTAATTATGTTAAGTTACATATGAAGGCTAATTCATGACTTGAAGAGATATTGGAAACATATTGTTTTAAGACCCATTTTCAACATTGCAAAGTGTCAAAACTATCCTAATTTTTATTTTATTTGATTTTGGAAGAGAGGAAGAAATCACCTAATCCAATTTAAGATCAGTGAGGGATGAAGAAAATAATCAAAAGGGATCTATTATGCACATATAAATTTTGAAGAGTAGAATCATTTAATTTTCAATTGCAATTAGAAGTATAATTTCTTTCAAGTCTTTTTCGGCGTGATTTAGATTTGCGAGTGTGATATTTTATTTCTGCTTAGGATTAGTTTCATTGTTGTCGGTGTGAAGTAGATTTAGATTTGTTAATGTGATATTTATTTATGCATTTAAGATTACTTCTATTTTTGTCGAGTGTGATACTCTTATTTTATGCAAGAGTGATAATTTTTATTTTATTTCCAATGATCCTTATATAAAACATGTGCATAAAAACATCCTAATTCAATTCAGAAATTGCTCACCTAATAAGGAATCCTAACACAAATGGTACACATACACTTCATCAGTTTACAAGCCCTGGTCGATAATTTATGAAGTAATTTAACATCAATTAAATTACCAAATATTTTGGCGTTGTTGCCAGGGAAGTGTATATAGGATTTTTTATTTTTTTAGGAGTCTTTTTATTAAAAGAAAATTTAGAAATGATAAAAATCTATTTATGCATGGGGAAAGAGATTCTATGGGTACGTTTATAAGTATAGGTAATAGTTCAATTCCAACATCACCACTCACCCCACCAAGACCTCGTAGTGCCACACCATCCACTGAAACTCATATTTCATCATTTTCATGTAGACTTAGACTTCTTGAGGTACATACATCTAAGATCCAACCGAAAGATTCACCAAATTATTCTACTGAAACCATAGTAGATGAACCTACATCCCCAACAGAAGGAGTAATAGTTTTATCTTCAACTAGAGAACCAATTCTAGGACAAGAATTGGAAGCCCCTAGTGAAGAAGAAGAAGAAGAAACTTATTTTATTCCATTTATAGAAGAACCAGAAGAGGAGCTAGAAAATCCAATTGAAGAACCCTATATTAGCTCTGAGGAACATATAATGGAAGGGGAAAGAGAAGTA
This sequence comes from Pinus taeda, assembly GCA_000404065.3. Classification (NCBI taxonomy): domain Eukaryota; kingdom Viridiplantae; phylum Streptophyta; class Pinopsida; order Pinales; family Pinaceae; genus Pinus; species Pinus taeda. The sequence continues at coordinate 25,609 of APFE030609593.1, read as the reverse complement.
CATAATAGAGGAGTAGGTGGAGGAAGAGGTGGTAGAGGAGGTCCAGAACCTTTTGGGTTTCCCATCTTAGATGAAGATACCACAGTTATAATGAAGAATATATCACCTTCCATCCTCCTTAATTTCCATGGAGTAAGACATGAGGATCCTTAAACATTTATTTTTGAGTTTGAAGTCTTATGTAGATCTTATGACTACTTGCTTGATTCTCAAAAATTAAAACTATTTCCAACCACTCTTAAAGACAGAGCACTTAAATGGTTTATGGGATTAGAAACACATACCATAAGAACATGGGAAGAAATGAAAAATGTGTTCTTAGATAAATACAAAGATTATTGTATGCCTCATAACCTTAAAGATGAAGTCTTTAAAATGATGCAAAAAGAGGATGAAAATCTTGAAGACTTGGTTGAAAGGTTTGGTTATAATGTTAAAAGGGCGAAGATGCATAATCTAAATGAAGAAACTTTGAAAGCTCTTTTGCTAAAAGCCATTAGAGATGAGTGGATAGATCTTCTCAATTTAATGAGAAAATGAGATGTTTCTCAATTATAATTTAGAGAAATTTGTGAATTATATACACACATTTCAAGAGCAAAGGATAGAATCGGGAAGAATCCAAGAGACCCTGTTATGTCTAGGATCAATAAATCTACAACTGGGATAGTAAGTAGAGAAAAAATAAGCAGTTTTCTTGACAAATTCAAAACATATATCTTAGGGAGTATTAGTGAACAAATAGATGTCCTTAATATTCAAAACAAGCAAAAAAATTAAAATGTTGCATTATCATGTTTTTGTCCTAAATGCATAAATAACATGCTCTAAGAGAATGTCCTCTTGATAGTGTAGAAATTTGTGCTATCTGTGCAGAAAGTCATATCACAAAGGAATTCCCTTCAATCCCTAGGCTTAAAGCAGTTTTACAAATTGAATCTGAAACAAGTCAAGCAGAGTCACTTTGTTTTACTGGTAAAAGACCATGGCCACCACAATAGCCAAACATAGTACAAGGTCTTAATCCTCAATACCAATCATTTTCACAACCTCAGAATCATTGGAATACTCCAATGCCTTGGAAAAATTGGCGACCTCAAAATCCATTATGGACACAAGGTTGGTAGTCTCCTTCTAGGAATCCCTAGTATAATCAATTTCAACAGCCATTTATTCCATATCAACCTCCATATTATCCCCCTCAATCAAACTCCTTTCCACAATCTCAAATTCAAACTCATCCTTCTAATCAACCACTTCCATTACCATCCACATCATACCCCAAAAAAACCAATCAACTACCTTCTCAACCACTTCCAAATCCAAATAATAAAAATTCACAACATGTTTACAATATAGAAGGTCAGAATTTCCAAGCTTGCATGATAACTCCATTAGATCTAAATAATATCCAACTTAGATCTGGTAGAGTTTTGGTAAATAAGTTACCATTTGTTGTTATTCAAGAATCTAGAGAGGATGAACCCCTTGAGAAAGAAACATCTCTTAATCAAGAAGAAATTCCTCAGAAAGAAAGCACCCTTATACATGATACTTTAATAAACTCAACTCCCATTGCAGAACAACCTTCTGTTTCTATTCAAAATCCACCTTTTCCTAAAAGGCTAAAAAATGACAAAGGAATAGAAAAACAAATTGTGTTTCCTAAATATGATGTGTTAGATGAACTGAAGAATGATTGCATAAAAATTCCTTTGTTACAAGCTATAAGGGAAATACCAATATTTGCAAAGACAATCAGGGAGTTAAGCATTAAAAAACTAGGAAGAAAAAGAAAAGAACTTGAAAAAATTCAGTTAGTTGGAAAAATTGCAGATATTATGATGGGAAAACCAACAGCTCATAAATATCTAGATCCACGTAGTCCCATTTTAAAAACACACATTAATGGTGGTGAGATTCCAAACACATTGATTGATTTAGGAGTAGTTATCAATATCATGAGTAAGCAAACTATGGATCGATTAAAACTTTCTAATCTTCAATACACATCAACGGTACTAGAGTTAGCAGATAGATATGTTATCAAAACTGATGGTGTATTAGAAGATGTATATCTCTCCTTAGATTCTTGGGAATATCCTATTGATTTTATGATTTTATGATTTTAACTCCCAAGAATAATTTAGGAGGATACCCATTGATTCTAGGAAGACCATGTTTAGCTACAGTTAATGCTTTTATAAGTTGTAGATCTGGTGATATTTTTATTTCTGATGGAAGCTCTACTAAGAAATTCACACTATATGCACCTGCAAAAGAACAATAGAAGTAGAATGTGAAGTTTGGATAGATGATGATAATGAAGATTTTGATATACAACCAATATTTGCTACTTTGCAAATAGATGAAGAAGGTCAAATTTTAGATCTGATGAATAATAATGATTCTTCTTAATATTGTGAACAAGAGCAAAGCTTTCAAAAGCAATGCAATGTTGAATATTTATCATCTCATCAAATGGCTTTACATTCTATGGGAAAATTTTGCAATTGAACATTAATGATAATTTGTAAGAATCCCAAAAGAAAGAATTGAGAAAGATGTTACAAGAACATTCCTCTGCTTATGCGTGGGAATATAATGATATGAAAGGAATTGATCCTAATACTTGTATGCATCGTATTTATATTGAAGAAAAATCTAGACCAGTTCGACAACCCGAAAGGAGGATGAATCCAAATCTAAGGGAAATTGTTAAAGAGGAGTTACAAAAACTATTGAATGTGAATTTCATTTACCCAATATCAGATAGTTGGTGGGTCTTACCATTAGTGATTGTTCCAAATAAAAATGGAAAATGGAGAGTATGCATCGATTATAAGGAATTGAATAATGTTACCTTGAAAGATCATTTTTCGCTTCGCTTTATAGATCAAGTCCTTGATACATTGGCAGGGAAAAAGTATTTTTCATTCTTGGATGGTTTTAGTGGATATAACCAAATCCAAGTAGCTCATGAGGATCAAGACAAAACAAATTTTACTTGTCCATGGGGAACTTATGCTTACTGAGTACTTCCTTTTGGATTATGTAATACATCTGCAACATTCCAAAGGGAAGTTCTAGGCATTTTTTCTGATCTAATTCATGATTGTGTGGAAGTTTACATGGATGATTTTACTGTCTACGGTAATTCTTTTGAGGAAACTCTTAAAAAATTAGAAAAAGTTCTCATTAGATGTAAAGAAACAAATCTCTCTTTAAACCATGAAAAATGTTTTATGATGTTCGCTGAGGAAATTGTTTTAGGCCACCACATTTGAGGGGATGGAATTAAAGTGGATGCATCTAAAGTAGAAGTTATTTCCAAATTATCAGTTCCTACTTGTCAAAGAGATGTTAGAAGTTTTCTTGGTTTTACTAGTTATGATAGTATATTCATAAAAAAAACTTCACAAAGATAGCCTCTCCACTTTTCAAATTACTTACAAAAGACTATGAATTCATTTGGAATTTTGATTGCCAAAAAACTTTTGAAACATTGAAAGAAAATATTTCTGAAGCACCTATCTTGAGAGGACCAAATTAGAGTTTCCCTTTTCATATTTTAACGGATGCTTTAGATACATCTTTAGGAGCTATATTGGGACAGAAAGATTTGAATCCTTATGCCATTTATTACATGAGTAAAAAATTGAATCTAGTGGCATTGAATCATACTATAACAGAAAAAGTGTTTTTAGTTGTTGTACATGCCATTAATAAGTTTCGACATTATATCACTGGTTATGAAACTTTTGGTCACACAAATCACTCTACAATTGGATATTTAATGAATAAATTAATTCCTAATGGAATAGTTACAAGATGGTTATTGTTATTACAAGAATTCAATATTACTATTTTGGATAGGCCTGGACAGGAAAATACAGTTGTTGATTTTCTAACTAGAATCCAAAATGATAATAAGGATGTTCCTGTAAAAGATAATTTTCCTTATGAATATCTTTTTGCAGTATTTATTAAATCTCCTTGGTTTGCAGATATTGCTAACTATTTGGCCATGGGAAAGTTACCTTCATATTTATCTCCTTGGGAGAAAATGAAAGTTATTCAAACCAGTGCATCTTATTCATGGATAAATGGAGAATTGTACAAAACAGAGTCTGATTTAATTATTTGAAGATGTGTAAGAGAAGATGAAGTACCATAAATATTAAAGGCTTGTCACGATGAACCATGTGGAGGATACTTCGTTGATAAAAGGATTTCCTATAAAATCCTTCTCTTACGATATTATTGGCCTTCTCTTTTTAAAGATGTCAGATAATATGTTAAGAGATGTGATAGTTGTTAGAAAATGGGAAAGCTCATTCCTTCAGATGAAATGCCTCTACAACCAAATGTACTTATTGAACCTTTTGAAAAATGGCTATGGATTTTGTTGGTCCAATCAATCCACAATCAAGGTAAAAAAGCTACATTCTTGTTTGTACAGATAATGTCAAAAAATGGGTATAAGCTAAAACACTTCCTTTTGCTACTGAAAATGTTGTAGTTTCATTTCCTTTTTAGGATAATTTCACTCGTTTTAGTGTCCCAAGGGAAATTTTGACAGATCAAGGTACTCAATTTACATCCAAGTTGGTGCAAAAGATAATGGAGGAATACAAAATCAAACATCAGAAATCCACTCCATATCATCCACAAGCAAATGGACAAGTTGAAGCTACTAATAAAGTACTTGAAGCCATTCTTACCAAAATTGTACATCTGCATAGAAAGGATTGGGCAGAAAAGCTTCCAAAAGCTTTATGGGCATATTGTACCACATGGAGAAACACAATAGGGCATACTCCTTTTGAACTTGTTTATGGGAAGCAAGTCATGTTTCCTATTGAGTTCCACATAAAGACCTTCAAAACAACAGTCAAATTGGGTCTTGATCTATCAGAAGCCCAAAAACAAAGAATGGAGCAATTGAATGCACTTGATGAGATACAACAAGATTTTATTCACAAAACCAACATAGTTCAATAGCAAAGATCCAAATGGCACGATAAGTTTATCAAAGAAAGGAAGTTCCAGTCAGGTGATTGGGCATTACTTTTTTATTCTAAATTTAAAGATTTTCAAGGAAAATTTCAAACTCATTGGCTTGGTCCTTATGAGATTGAAATTGTCTTTGATAATGGAGCAATAAGAATTAAAACCATTAATGAAGAAAAAGTAACTTTCCCTGTAAATGGTCATAGATTACGAATATATCATAAACCATTGACAAAGGAAGAGTTCATAAGAAATCTGCGAGATAATCTTCATTTGAAGTTAGTTAGGGAAGATTCTTCTTCCTCTCCAAATTAGCCTACGACTTTCTTTTTCAAGAAATATATATATATATATATAATTGTTGTGCATGGCCCAACTTGGTCCGAGTTTTGGGTAAAAGACCCCACAAAAGAAGGAGCGAACTGCGTGGAGCTGGTGAAGATATATTCATCGTGTGGTCTTTTAGGGCTTTGGGGATCAGACAAAACCCTTATTTTGTAACAAGTATTGGGTATTAGTCCTTGTTTTGTGGATCCATGGTATGTGGACCATGGTTTTGTAAAGATGAAATGTATTTAAGGACGTGAAATACCTTAGCGAAGGAAAAAAGTAGAACATAATAGAAGAGATCATTCGACTATTGTATTTTTCTATCTTCTATAGTTTTGGGGAAGGCTCCGCAACTGAGAGCACGGAGGCCTAGAAGAGTTTGCAGCTGAGTGCGCAGACCACCTGTAGCTGGGTGCGTAGATCAAAGAAGTATATGTATTGAATACTTGTATTAATAAAGAAGAAAGTTTTAGCGAAGTGTTGCATCTCTTTATGTGTTTATTGTTATGTATTTGGTTATGTATGCTTTTCACTAAATTATGTGAAGAACTATAAGATATATTGTTATTTGTTAGAGTTTATGAGTTTAATGTGAATATGTTGAAATAATCATCTATGAAAAGTTCTTATGCCTGTGAAGTTATAATATCAATATAAAGTAGAAGTAAATACACGGCGCCACTGCACGGATATCCCTTCGCTTGCAAAAACATGGTTCTGAAGCCTCCCATAACTGCTCCGAGTGAGACTAAGATCTGCTTGTAGGTCATTTCCAAAAGGGCTAGTAGTTGAGGGTTTTGTTGGTGTGGTTATATCTTCTGGAGTCATCGCATTTTACTATTTTCTGTATCGACGTTTCGAACCATCCTCTGTGGTTCATCATTATGATTAGATATGTGAAGAAGTCAGAGATTGACGTGTAATAAATAGAGGATATGGTAGGGATGGTAGTGTAAAGAGCCAATAGGTTTTGATAATGGTGTGGTTTTAATAATTAATTTTTTTATTTTTTTTTTATTGCGCAACACACTCTGAACCTGGGTCAATCCCCCTCAAACCAACAAATGGTTCTGTTGTTGGGACCGAGATCTGCTTAAGGGATATGTTTTGGCGTCCGTCAAAGAAAGAACTCTGGGAGTGGGTTGAACAGAAAGAAAGAGAATTTGCAAAAAATGAAAATAGAAACCCTAGATTATCGACTGAAGACCGGTTGCAAAAATACATTTATGAAGAGCAATACGAAATATTATTTGGTTCGTTCCACATTGAAATGTATGAGTGGGCATCTAAGTTGACCGAGCATAAGACTTATTTCAAAGGCAACGAACCTAAGGAGTGGAACCCTGATTTGATACAACAGCTCAAGAGAATCGATAACAGTATCTCAAGGATTGTTGATTTTTGGATCGATAGCATTTTGGGAGGATTTATCATTGATTTCGTGATTGATGATATCATGACTTAAAGCGAAGCTGAAGGAAGATTATTCAAAGAACCATGAGGTATGTTCTTAAATTCTCTGAAGCTCTCGATTAATATGTTATTGTGTGAAAAGGGGATTCTATAGATGTAGTCAGATTAATGTTTGGGAAAAGAAGAAATAAGTCGGAACCAGGAGCTACGCGAAGTGGGAAGCGATATGGAACAGAGACAAAGAACTATATTGAGACTAGTTATAACCCTCTGTTAGGATCTAAGAATGAAGAAGAAAGAAGTAACCCTACAACCTGTGTCATTCCCCTCCCCATCCTGAAGGCGTGTCGAAGTCAAGAGTTGAGGAGAATCAGAGTGTCTTTGGGATCCCCCATCCATCTACCCCCCTCACGCCCCATCCCCCTCCCTTCCACCTCCACCTAGCCCGTCGAGAAGGAGAAGAATGGATGATGACATTAAGCTACATGCCTTTAAAAGACTGGGATCAGAGGACCTTGACCAGTTTTGGTTCGTAGCTGATGCAGTATGAACAACGAGACAAACTAATAATGATGATGCAAAGAAGGCACAACTCGTCATGTCACTGCGGGAGAGAGCGTTGACATGGTATATGAAATACTCTATGAGTAAGCCAAATGTTACGTTTAATGAAATTAAGTAAGCATTGGTGTCAGAATATAATAAGCCAATGTCCAAATGATGACCGTTGAGCCAAGAGAAGATCAACCATGCATTGGCATTATAACAAGAAGCGGAATTGCGACTGGGAATGATAAGGCCGATGGGAAAAAGGAAGTTGAAGCAACATGGGTAAGGTAAACTACTGAAAATTCTCTTGTGTTTGATATCCTAAAGGAAAATCAAGCATTCATGGAGGTGAGGCAAAGTTTTATGGATGATGGGGCCTAGACCTTTACTGTGCAGCTGACTTAGAAGGATAACCATGAGATAGTACGGGTTGCGACACAGGAGGTGGATATGAATATCTTGAAGTCTTTTCTACAAACATGCATGAAGCTGTTGAGGAATCAGAAGGTTGTGGAGGGATTACAGGAACTGATAGACTCTTGTGCTTCTAAGGAGGTATCGTAGAGCGAGATGCGCATAGTGAATAATTTGCATAGACACAAAAAGCGAACTGGGAAGGAAATGAGGCTTACAACATAGATTGGAGAGTATGACATGGACCAGGTAATCATAGATCTGGGATCTAATGCTAATGTCTTTCCAAGGAAAACTTGGGAATCGATGGGTTAGACGAAGTTACAATGGTCTACTATTTTGCTAAAGATGGAAAATCAACACAAGATCTTACCTTTACGAAGATTGTCTAATATCACAATGGACATCGATAGAGTGAGCACTACCACTGTCTTCGAAGTGATTGAGATAGTGGATGATAGTAATCCTTACCCCGCGTTGCTTGGATTGTATTGGGCATTTGCTAACATGGATACAATTAATCTGAAGAAAAGGAAAATGATATTCGAAAGCAATAATTTGAGGGTTATTGTTCCATTAGATCCATCATAGGGAACAAGATATATTGAACATGTCAAGGAAGAATATAGCACAGATTGTTGACTTGGGAGCAAGATAGTTCATGCACTTCAGATTTAGGAGAGGAATTAGACAACTAGCATAAAAGATTGCATAGTGTCGACAAGGTGATGTGCAAGAATCACCAAGACAGCGTGTTGTATGACAACCAAGGTACGTGACTTACCTTTATATGATTGTTTGGGTGATGTAAATACTTTATTTACAGATTATGAAAGACAGCTACCAGAATGTCAGAGACTATTAGCTTAGGATCAAGCACTGAGGGCTACTCCTGCTAGATGGTGAGGTACTCATAAGAAGAATATAGGAGATTGGAAAAAATGTAGAAGATTGTTGTGGGTAAGATTTGGACATGTAGAAATGGAGCTCACAGACAAGTATGATGGCCATAATGATCCTAGAGACCATATACAGCTTTGTATGGTAGCTTGCGGAGAAATTTGTGAGAAGAATGGGTCCATGGCATCATCCATACCCTGGAAATGATTCCTCATAATTGGTATTTGGAGACTGAACTTCGACATGGCAATGCTAGATGGATGAATATGGTGGATGGATTGTGATGACATTTAGATTTGAAGATGATTGTCCACATATAGATGCAACCCTAAAATTAGTTAAGAAGAAGATTTTTAAAATGAAGAACCTAATTGGGCTGCACAGGTATGCAATGTAATAGAATGTTATAATCTCACTGTAGAAGAGGATGAAGATCCTCACAACATTGATATCAAAGACTCAGAGGGACATCATGAAATTAATGGACCTAAGATAGAGATGCTAGATATGACGCAACCACTAAAAATGAAGAAAGTAAATATAGAGACAAAAGTTTAACCGAAGCATGTGACCATAGGAGATTACAGGGATGAAGACACTGTCAACAAGATAACAGATCTCTAACATGAATACTAGGATTTGTTTCCCACTAAATTTTCTGACATGAAAGGCATCATGGGCAATTTAGGAGTTATGAGGATTCCTATGAAGCCTGATCTGAAGCCTGTTAAGCAAAGGCCTTATAGATTGAATTTAAAGGAGAAGGTAAAAGAAGAATTGGACAAGATGTTAGCAGTGGGGATAATTGAACCTATCGAAGAGACTGAATGGGTAAGTCCCATGGTAGTTCAGGAGAAGAAGGCAAAAGGGGAAATCAGAATCTGTGTGTACTTAAGGAAATTGAATGATGCATGCCTGCATGACCCTTTCCTTACACCATTTAAAGACGAAGTGTTGGATAATTTAGGAGGACAAGAGGCTTACTCTTTTACAGATGACTTCTCAGGGTATCATCAAATTTGAATTGCACTAGAAGACAGACATAAGACAACTTTTTCCACAGAATGGGGCTCTTATCAGTATATAGTGATGCCTTTTGGGTTGAAGAATATGCCTGTTATTTTTTCTAGAATTGTAATTGCAGCTTTTAAGGAGTACATACACAAATTTTTGGAAGTTTACTTCGATGATTGGACAATATTTGGGCTATTAAAGAAGCATGTGGCAAGCTTAAGATTGATGTTGATACATGTAGGTAGTATCAAATATCATTGAACTTGAAGAATTGCATCTTTTGTGTGCCATTTGGAATATTGTTGGGACATGTGGTTTGTAACTAGGGATTAATGGTGGATCCGGTGAAGATCGCAGTCATTGTGAACCTGCCAGCATTGAAAACAGTAAGACAACTGCGTATTACGCTAGGACACACTAGTTACTACAAGAAGTTTATAAAAGGATATGCGTAGATAACTGCATCAATGGAGAAGTTGCTAAAGAAGGATGTGACCTTCCAGTGGGATGAAGAATTCCAGAAGAGCTTGGATGTGCTAAACGAAAATATGGTAACTGCGTCGATTCTAGTTTTCTCGGATTAGAGGAAAGAGTTTCATTTTCATGTTGATGCATCTTGCATAACTTTGGGAGTAGTACTAGTGGAACCAGGAGCAAGGGATATTGATCATCCCATAGCATTTGCAAATAGGAACTTGTCTAAGGCGGAAAATAATTACAACACAATAGAAAGGGAGGGGTCATTTGTGGTGTATGCACTGCAGAAGTTCAGACATTACTTGTTGGGAGCACACTTTAAGACGTTCACAAATCATTCCACACTGAAGTACTTGGTGAATAAGCATGTTTTAGGAGGAAATATTTGTCGATGGTTGTTATTATTCCAAGAATATGACTTTGAAGTTATAGTGAAGTTGAGAAGATTGAATTTTGGGCTTGATCATCTATCAAAGATAGAGACAGGAGAAGAACCTACAAGTATTGAAGATAACCTGCCCGATGCAAAGTTGTTTGTAATTAAAGTCGTATATGATCACTTCGCCGATATTATTTAGTTTTTTCCATAAGAATGGTGTCCGTGGAGTACACTATAAAAAAAAGGAAGGAATTGGTGGTTCGAGTAGCTGATTTCTCATTGATTACAGGACACTTGTATAAAATGGGATTGGATGAAGTATTGCACAGATATGTCCCTGAACATAAAAGGCAAAGCATTCTAACAGAAGCTCATGGAGGAGTCACAAATGGGCATTATGCAGGAAAAGCCACTGTGCAGAAGATTTTGAGAGTTAAGTTATAGTGGCCTACAGTGTATAAGGATGCAAAAGACTATTGTCAAGCATTTGATGTATGTCAAAGGACAAGAAAGCCATCCAGAAGAGATGAAATGCCATTAGTACCACATGTGACTTTGCAGGCTTTTGATGAATGGGCAATTGACTTTGTTGGACCTATCACTCTACCAAGGAAAAGGGCTAGTGCAACATATATCATTACTGCAACTGATTTTTTGACAAGGTGGGCCGAGGGAAAAATCCATGAATGATTGCAGCACAGAAACCGTTGCAAAATTCATATTTGAATATATATTGTCCAGGTTTGGTTATCTGAAGATCTTGATGAGTGACTAAGGCACACATTTTTTGAACAAGACCATTGAATCACTAACTGAGGAATTTCAAGTTTACCATTAGAAGAACACTCCCTATCATCCTCAAGCAAATCGGACACTGGAATCTTTCAATAAGATTCTGGAGAATGCATTCACTAAGGTATGCAATGTGAATAGAGATGACTGGGATGTGAGGATTCCAGCAATGTTGTCGGAATATAGGACCACATGCAAGAAATTAACATGACATACACATTTCAGGTTGGTATATGGACAAGAAGCAGTTATGCCTATGGAATACATTATGCCAAGCCTGAGAATTGTAGTTGTCATAAATATGGCAGACCTTGACATGATGAAGGAAATAATGTCACATATACTAGCTTTAGAAGAAGATAGATTCGTAGCAGGATTCCAACAGCAGGTGCAGAAAGCAAGGGAGAAAGCTTGACATGATAGGCATATCAAGAAAAATATATTTCGGGAAGGGGATCTTGTATTATTATATGAAATTAAGTTCATGAAATTCCCGGGAAAATTTAAAACACATTGGTAGGGGCCATATATCGTCAAGAACATTTCAGATGGTGGTGTTGTTCAACTCGCGAAGTTGAATGGCCAGAGGATTCCAGGACGAGCGAATGGTAGTAGATTGAAGATATACAAGGACGACTATGTCCCTAGAGCTTCGCACTGAAAAATCAAGGGGAGGAAGTCTTAGTGCCACATTCAGTTGAAAGTGGGCACAAGACTATAAAGTACTCTGTACGAAGGGACTTCACCAAAGGAATATTACTACGTAATACTCAGGAGTATGATGAAGTCTGAGGGAGTTGCGATGAAGAAGAAGTGACTATTCAAAAGGGGAAATCTGACAAAGTTAGCTGGAAATATGACCATTGAAAGGGAAAAGGTCACCGCTAAAAGGAAATTACCGTTGAGAGGCGCGGGATAAAAGCATTTATGAAGCACAATTGGTTGTATCTAGCCCATACCTGCACTAAATAAGAAAAATCTAATCCAATCATGAGCCTAAGAATTCAAAATTGATATAAAAACCACATCCTACGCCACATTTTAGACTTTGCTGCCTAGAGAGATCAGAAATTGCGGCTAAGTGTAGAAAAGTTATTGCATGTCTGAGAGCAGTTGGGAAGAGTTGGTTAGGATATTTACAAAGAAAGGGCTAGTTGGTATCATGGAGTCATAAGCAAGAAAGACCGCAGGGGAAAATGTACCCATGTCCCCAGTGCGCTTAACATTGCCAAGAAAGGTGCATGTACAACTGTAAGCACAACCATAACCACAACCACAACCATAATCACAACCACAGAAGACAAAGGAGAAGAGACCAGTTGAGGTCTCTGCAGCATAATTGAGAACAACACCACAAAAGAAGATGCAAAAGGAAGTGCAGAGGATAAAGGGAAAAATCCCATGCAAAAAGGAAAGAAAACGACGCAGTAGGAGGGACCTCAACAGGTCCACAACAGTGAGGAAGAAGCCAAGTTTCAGCAGAAGGAAACAAAGGATGTGGATATTCCCTCTGTTCTCCTAGCATACATGCCACTGAGAAATCTTGGTGCAAAGCTGGTTAGGGAACCAAACGAAGGGAAATTTGCTATCTATACACCACTATTGCCAAAAGAGGTGTCTTTTGAAGGAGAAGTGTTGGGGAATATTCCCCAGATCAAAATGGAAGACTGGGATTTCAATGACAGAAGAAAATACCCGCAGTTTGAGCCCAGTAGGTACCTAAAGAAAGTCTACCACCCGAAGAGCGGAGTTACAAGATTGGAACCGCAAAAATGGGTTGTGGGAGTGCAAAGAGAAGGGATTTTGAACATATTGAATGTGCCACACTCTGTTCAAAGCCGATTTAGTAAAATCTGTGTGCGACAGCTCCTCACACTGGTACATGATGGTTTCATATGGCTAGGGATGAGGATCCTAATTGATGAGATGCTCATCAGGAAAATAACAGCATTGCCATATCAAGGGAAGGACCCCGCAGATGAATTCGTTGGTAAAAATAAAGACAAGGAGATGGCCCAGATGATGAAGGAAAATTTTAGATTAGTGAGGAAATCCCGTGGATATGATATAAATTCTATTGAGGATCAGGGTGTGCGCTTCGCTGCACATATTTTAGTGGGGAGGATATGAGGAAGTGAAAGGCCAATGAGGTTTCTATAGCAGTAGTGTCATTGGCTAAGTAGTGCAAGAAAGGAGTCCAGTTCAACTAGGATTCTTATCTATGTAAAGAGTTTTTGATGGATTGTAGGGAGGCACAGGAAGAAGGCAATACCATACACTATGCCTGGCTGCTAATTCTTATTGCACTTGTTGCATGGAAGGAGCCGAAGGATTCTCAATTTCTGAATGTTGAGGTAGATGTATGTGAAGCAATGTGGTATGCCTCGCTCTAGTTTACAAAGGAGTCGACGCGTGCAACAGAAAACAAGATATTATTTGTAGTGATGCCGATGGATTTGCATATGGTGGTGAATTAGTATCCCATACTATCACCAATCTTGTATAAATAATACTATCATGTCACTGAGTTCAAGGTAGACTTTTAGAGGGCATATGTGAAAGCGATGAAGGACCCAATGTAGACATGGCATCCATTGCCATACCTGGTAATAGAAGATGATCTCCTCACGGTAGTGCAAGAATGACTGGAAGAATGGATGACTCCACCCATTGGAGCAGTTGGAATAGGAAATGGTACCTCGCAAGGTGTGGGTACGAGTAGAAAAGACATTGATGAAGAAACAGAGGAAATAGGGCGAGGACAGGAACACGAAGAACACCTCAGCGATGCGAGGGTATCAGAAGACTCGCCCTTTGTGGTGAAAATGCGGCCAAGAAAGAAGCAAAAGGAAGATAAGGGTAAGGGAGTGATGTCGCTTGTCCTCACTAATGGGGACATCGACGAGATAATGGAGAAGATCCAGGAGATCAACACGAAACCTGGGACAAGACTGATGATCGCTACAAAGTGATCTTGGCTGAGGTGCAATAGGGCATCGTGGAGCTAAAAGCATTGCCACAGGAAGTAAGGTAACCAGAGCAGGTAACCCAGTGGTTGCAACTAGAACAAAGACTATAAACAACTTTCAAAGTTAGGATATTACATGTGTTAGTTGGGGCACTAAAGTTTGAACCAACAACAGACAAAGAGCGAGCCAAAATATGGCGTAGTGTCCAAACAAATATCACTATGCTACCCCTCCAGATGCTGCATGAATTTCACCAAGGTATCACCACAAAATTACAAGAACAAGAGCAGTGTATGTTGATGTTAAAATCAAAGGCAGAGTTAGAAAAATCATTGATGAAGAAGGAACTGGACCAATTGGCCAAGGATAGAGAGGAAGCAAGGCAATAATAAGAACAATTGGAGAAGACCATTCCTGAGACTTGCAGCATAGTTCTGGACATGCAAATCTATGAGAATGAACCACCAACAGAAAAGGTCATGAATCTCACCCTCGCGATCAAGGACTCAAATGATACAATGGCTAAGTTGAAATTTAAATATGAAGTGTAGATATCAGAGCTGTGAATAAGGTTGCAGCTAGTTACGCCACCAAAGGTTCGGGAACAGAGACAAAGGGACCTCAGTGCAACATTGAAAGGCATATCTGATATGGTGGAAAATTGTGGAAAATTGCTCGATGATACGATGGAGATTTGGACCTCACTACAGGAGGATCCAAATATCTTGAAGATTAAGGAGGAACTGTAGGCCAAGCAAAAGCGGCGTGATGAGATCCGGGCAGCTGTGAAGACCTTACTAGTCTTGTAGAAGCGTTCCATCATTACTGAAGGGAAGAACCTCCAAGTGCAAATAGATGATCTTCGAAGGAAAGCACAAATCTTGCAGGAGAGGACTCAGTTGTGGCCGGAGGAAGCCCTACAACTTTCGCAAGCAGTGGAGGAGGAGTTGAAGGAATTGAAAAGAAGGGAAGAAAAAATATTGCAAAAGACTATTGGCCCTACTATAGAAGCTTTGTTGAAGGAGGCGCGCCAGGAAGAAAAATTGATGGTAAAAATGGTCCAATAGTACAATGCAGTGTACAATGGGATCGTAGCAAAAATCAAGGGCATTGAAGATGAGTGACTCGGGACAAGTCATAAGTGAGTGTTGGGGGCCTATTAGGCATGGTCCAACTTGGTCCAAGTTTTGGGTAAGAGACCCCGTAGAAGGAGACCACGCGGAGCTAGCAAAGATTTATTCATTACGCGGTCTTTTAGGGTTTTAGGAATGGGACAAAGCCTTTATTTTGTAATGGGTATCGAGTATTAGCCCTTATTTTGTAACGGGTATTGGGTATTAGTCCTTGTTTCATGGATCCATGGTATGTGGACCATGGTTTTTGTAAAGATGAAATGTATTTAAGGATGTGTAATACCTTAGCGAAAAAAAAAAAATAGAACATAATAGGAGAGATCATTCGACTATTGTATTTTTCTATCTTCTGTAGTTTTGGGGAAGGCTTTGCAGCTAAGTGTGTGGAGGCCTAGAAGAGTTTGCAGCTGAGTGCGCAGACCACTTGCAGCTGGGTGCACTGGTCGAAGAAGTATATGTACTAAAGATTTGTATTAATAATGAAGAAAGTTTTGGCAAAGTGTTGCATCTCTTTATGTGTTTATTGTTTATTGTTATGTATCTGGTTATGCATGCTTTTCACTGAATTATGAAAAGAACTGTAAGATATTTTGTTATTTGTTAGAGTTTATGGTGTTAATGTGAATTTGTTAAATCAATCATCTACGCGAAGTTCTTATGCCTACGAAGTTATGAGATAAATATAAAGTAGAAGTAAATACATGGCGCCACTGCGCGGATATCCCTTCGATTACAGAAACCTGGTTTTGCAGCCTCCCATAACTACTTCAGGTGAGACTGCGATTTGCTTGTAGGTCGTTGCTGAAAGGGCCAGTAGTTGAGGGTTTTGTTGGTGCACAACACACTTTGGACCTCGGTCAAGCCCCCTCAAACCAACAATAATTGTATAAACATGAAAACCAACATTGTTGGCATGTTTATACAAAATATTCTAAGTTGAAAAACAAGAATTCTTGGTAGCCTATATTTTCTTTTAAATTCCTTATTCTTGTCCCATTTATTTTATTCCTCTTTTGCAGAAATAAGACAACTACAAAATTGTCAATAATCTACACCTCTCATGAAATTTCAAAACTGACTTGACAAATTACAGCGAAAGCAAATGGAGATCACAGCTAAAACAACATGAGAAACCTACAAAAAGAGCAAATTAGTAAGGCAAAATTAAAGGTATTTAAATATTAGTTAAATAATAAAGGAAAAACATTGAGATATGATATAAATAGATGATTATTTGTAAATGATCGTTCTTACTACCATTTCATATAATCAGTATCCTTGTCATGACATGACATTGGTTCTTATGATCCAATCTACAATTTCTAATAATCATATCTTGTTATAAGATTTGAATGAGCCATTAAACATTCCCATCATTCAAATTTACTCCACTTTCTCTGTATATCATCCCATTTCTCCCGCACACCATCCCATTTCCTTCACATTATATCTCACTTCATTCGACTTTGTTTCATCCTTCCTTGCCAAAAATATCTCAACTGCTACCCAAATCTTGTCCTTGCCAACTCCATAGTTATGTCAAAAAGGGCAATTGAGGACTGAAACTTCTTCAACATGGGAGTTATTGTGCATTCTTAGCCAAGTGGAACCAATTTTCTTGAAGCCTATCCACAGGTGAAACAACAATTGTAGCAAGTACGATGGTTACATTTCTTTTAAAATTTGGATGAGCATGAGAAGGAGGTCACAAATTCATTTTCTCGGGCCTATGATGGGATAAAAGCAGAAATTGGAGATATCAAGTTGGTCTTGAGAGAGTCCTTTGTGCCAGAAGCTATAAGATTACCAAGAATCGGGGAAAGTTGGTTTAAAAACCAGAAAATCAAATAAAATGACTAGGAAATCGTCCTTAAAAACTTAGCTATGGACATCTCCATTTTTAAGAAAGGAACTCCAGTAACAAATTTAAAAAGTAAACAGAGAAATTTATTGTTAATCATTCATGATTTTATAACCTATGAAGGTAGGTTTGGGAATATGTTCTTCTATCATGCTCGGTTGATGATGCATTTTATTGATGTCAACGAAATCAATTTGCCATGTTTCCTGCTGTGTAGTTTAAGAAAAATGGTCACTAACATCCAAAGGAAAATACATTCTATTGGCAGTGCTCTATATCATCACGAGTTAGTAAAAATATTAATTGAAGCTCATTTGAGGAGTAAACGAGATAATTGAGAGGATTTTCTAGTTCAAGATCATTTTAAAGAAGTTGAGCAAGATCAACCCGGTTCCAAAATAAGAAGAAGCCGACAGAAATTTCCCTCAAACCCTAAGCTTCAAAACAAACATTTACCTGCACAAGAATTACCACAAGATGAGCATACAAAAAAAGATTATGATGATGAAACCCCTCTTGCAAATGTTTTAAAGACTCTTAGAAAGAAGAAATTCGTCAATACAGATGAAGGTCCATCAAAAGAAGGAACAAAGCAAGACAAAATTAGTAAGAAAAAGTGTGCTCTCACTGCTGAAAAACCATCAAGAAGAAGTACATGAATTATGAAATCGGCCATTAAATAGTCTCCAGGTTTTGTTGATTTAGAAGAAGAAGAAGCAAATAGAATACCATTACCAATTGCAAGTCCAACAAGAAAGACCCTGGAAATCGACCCTGTTCAACAAGAAATCTATGACTATATAAAATCTCTTGAACAAAAAGCCCTAGGAAAAGTTGTTGATTTATACTCAAATCAAGAAGAAATTCTAAGTGAAGAAGTTTATTTCAGCCCTCCAGAAGAATCTAGAATTGCAAATGCTCTTAAACAGAAATTTATGAACTAGAAGTGTTAAACAAGTATCTGAAGCAGGAACATGAAGCAATGAAGGTACAAAATGACATTCAAAGGACTCAAAATGATAATATTCTCCTACATCTTTGCCACTGGTACAAGAGAAAAAAGAATTTAAGGGCTAAAAATAAACTTCTCAAGAGTAAAATCAGGAGTTTGCGGTGTAGGATTTTAATAAAGAAACCAAGGATGGTAACCAAAACCAGAAAAACAAAGAATACTAATTTAAATGTTCTTACTCAAGCCTTAGAGGTAGCTCACTGAAAGAATGGGTCACAAAATTTTGAAATTGTGAGCATGAGGACATGCAATATCTTCTATGTGGGGGAATGTTGAAGACCAAAATTATTCCTTTTTTACACCTTCCTTAAACTCCATTCACTCCATTCTTTTCCTTTTTTACCATAATAATTCCAATTAAATGTCAGCTTGCAAGGCTATTGGAAAAAACAGGTATTTAATCATCTTTTATTCATAGTTTCATTGTTTCCTTATTATTTGCATAAGCTACAAAATTGCATCAATTATGCAGTTAATGATCGATTCTGCAGCTTACTTGAATAATCTGTAGGTTCTGAAACATCAGTTGAGGAATGAAATGTATGGAAAAGCAGTTGACAACCCACATAATGATATCCACCTATATCCATGATCCAGCAAGATGATAGGAATGTCGTATGAGCAAGTTAACGTGGAAGTCAACCCACTGGAAAAGGTGCCAAAGATGAATCAAGCGAGCGAGGAGATCGATGATAAGGATGAAGCTGATATTTTGCCCCATGATTTGATTCTCTGATAGAAAATCATGAAGAATCAGTGTTTCATGTTATCTTATGTTATTTTTAGAGCTTTTGTCGAGTAGGATAGGCTTAGAAATATCCAAACAGTTTAATGAAGGAGGTTATAAAACCTGCCTCTCGGCACGATGATGAGAGAGACTAGTTATTGTTTGAAATACTCTTTGCAATTATTAAAGCGAGCTTGTTGTTCCACTGTGTTGTGCATTTAAATTCATGTTTAATATTTGTTGATCACTGCATACCTACACTCACGGGAGGCCCCCCTGGAAGCTGTAAGGTTTCATTTCATTTCCATCTAATATTTCAGTTTTGTAGCATTAAATTAGCATAGCCAATCTTTCATAGCATTAAGTTATCATTGTTAATATTTCAGGTTTTATTTTCAGAGAATGCTTGCAACAATGAGGATAGACTTTGTAATCGATTTTGCTTAAGATTATTTCATAGATCTAATCATTCCATTGTGTGAAGGATGAAGAAAATAATCAAAAGGGATCTATTATGCGCATGTAAAATTTGGAGAGTAGAATCATTCAATTTTGAACTGCAATTAGAAGTATAATTTCTTTCAAGGATTTTTCAATGTGATTTAGATTTTCCAATGTGATATTTTATTTCTGTACTTGAGATTAGTTTCATTGTTGTCGATGTGATGTAGATTTAGATTTGCTAATGTGATATTTATTTCCACATTTAAGATTAGTTTTATTTTTTTCAAGTGCGATAGTTTTATTTCATGAAAGAGTGATAATCTTTTTATTTTGAGTGAACCTTAGATAAACCATTTGCATAAAAACATCCTAATTCAATTCAGAAATTGCTCACCTAATAAGGAATCCTAGCACAAATGGTGCACATACACTTCATCAGCTTACAACCCCTGATAGATAATTTATGAAGTAATTTAACATCAATTAAATTACCAAATAGTTGGTCACCTAGAAGGGTTGGTTGGATCCTGAAGGTGTTGTAGAATGTGGGGAAGGTAAAAATGGTTTTGTTTTGTTGGTTCCACTTCCTTAACCATACATGGGGAGCTGAATCACATCTTAGTCCCCTCTCGTCACATGTTTACCCCAATAGACCAGTTAACTTGGGTAAATGTGGGAGGAGGTTGTTACATATTTACGTCAGTTTGATCACTTGATTGAGGAACAATGTTGTGTATACATAGTTATATTTCCTCTTATGTTTATGTATGGCAGATCAATCACTAGATTGGGAAACAATATTTTGTATACGTAATTATATTTCCTCTTATGTGTAGTATTTTTTGTTATGTGTATTAGATGGTTAAGTAAATGTTATGCATATGTTTCTCTTTTTGCATCTGACTTATGACGCATGTGTATGACATGGATGATGATCTAGGATTGAGATGCATAGGTCCATGGATGATTATGGTTATGTGGAACATATGGTTAATTATGATTTATGGATGATACATGATTTGTATGATTATATATGTCTAATATTGTACTGAGAAGGATGTGGTAGGGGCCCTGGTCATTTTCATACAAGGATGTTCAATGAATAACTATGGAAGTCACTTCCTGAGAACCAAAATGATTGTGGAAGTCATGCACAATTCTTGGTAAAATGTGATTAAGTTAATTTCAGTATGAAATTCATTTGATTATGTTGATTTATGAGATTGTGATGTGTCCAGGTCTTGGAACAAGGCCTTACCAACAAACCATCAGATGGATAAAATCTCACAATCAGTACCATGAGGAGAATCACAGAGTTTCAAAACACATTAGATGAGAAGGCATGGAAATTAGGGCTTGGAGTCCTAAAATCCAAGAAAGATAAAGATGTGGAGTCTTGTATATTTAGGGCAAGAAGTCCTTAATATTTAAAAGATCAAGGTGTGGAATCTTTGATCTTTGGAGTAGATCAAGGCGTGGAGTCTTCAATCTACTAAGGCACATAGATGCATGAAATAGGGGTGTAGAATCTCTATTCTCTGGAAAAAAAAATACTACTCATGGATGTTGAAAATCGACAACTCATGGATGAATTTCCTTAAATAAAATATCATTGTAACAATCATGTAGTGACTTTCTAAAAATAGAAATTCATGTCTAGCACCTCAAGCATGACTTTCCAAAAATGGTAAACCACCTTGCATAAATTGGTAATCAAGTGTAGTTGAAGGAAAATCACTTAATTTATCATTAATCAATCCTAATAGCCAATATTGACTTAATCCTCAATACTATTAGTATTATTAATATTATTATTATCTTTTATGAGATTATAATATTATTATTAAAAGGGAATTACAGGTCACCCTCATCTCCTCACACCTCTCTCCTTCATGACTCTCATGGCTCTCTCTCTCTCTCTCTCTCTCTCTCTTAATAATACATTACACTCTACTTATGCACTCATCAAAGAACGACATATTCCTCTTACACTCATTAAAGACATGTCATAAAATATTCCTCTTACGCTCTCTTTAATGCATATGTTGCACTCTCCTTAACTAAGGCATGCATACCTCTCCTTAATGGCATGAGTTATACTCCTCAAAATGGGATATGTTATTTTTCCACTAGGCATGCACATTATTCCTCCTTTATGATAAAAATTGGTTGCTCCTCCTATATACGTGTCTCATGTCTTCTCACTTCGGAGGGCGGTGCATTGTGATGCCAAGAATTGGAGAGACTTGAGGAAGATGGTGAGAGGGAGAGACCTAGAGAATATATAAATGTTATCAAAATGAATCTGAAATTCTCAAACTAAATCACTAAGTAGCTCTAGCTAGTGGAGTTGAACATGAGTGGTATTGAGAGGAAGTGAAAATGTTCTTCCTTAGTTTGCCTTGTATATCCCTCTATGATTGTATTTTGGTATTGCTTGTGAGCTTTTACAAGGGTTCCAGGTGTTATCACTCAGAATTAGCCTCAAGGCTATGAAAAGGAAATTCTGAGGTAACCACAGACCAAGCTTTAGGTCTAGCATCTAGCCTTGCCAGACCAGAGAGGGCTCTCTCTTTGCCACCAAGATGTGGCTACAATAAATAAAATTTTAGGCTAGCTATGGAGTGCGGGATTTGTTTGAAAGGTTTTAGGTCGAAACAACAAGAGAAAGGATGATTGGACTATGGAGTCGATGCCAGTTTCTGTTGAGATTGCAACAAGATGATGGAGCTTAGTGAAAAGAGTCACCTTCACTAAGTGGGCCCGCAGGCTATTTTTGGCGCAAGTCTATTTTTAGACTATGTCTATTTTTAGGCATATGGATCATGTCTATGGATTGCAGGTTGCTGTTTATGGATGATTGATCAAGTTGGAAAAAATAGATGGACTTCTATTTTTAGACCACAGCGGAGTGACACCACAGCGGAGTGACTGCTCAGTCTAAATATAGAACAGTCAAATAAT
>APFE030609589.1:0-34131 GCA_000404065.3 Pinus taeda | reverse complement strand
CCATGGAAACTAAGGAAGATTCGACCATGAAAACTCGGGTAGCTTCGATCACAACCACTATGGAAGCTTTGACCATGACAACTACGACAGCTTCAACCACGACAACTATGACAACTTTGACCGCAAAAACTATGACAAGTTCAACCATGGCTACTACGATGGCTTCGACCATGGAAACTACTGTGACATCAACAATGGCTACTACGAAAGCCTTGACCACGATAACTATGACAGCTTCGACCACGACAAATACGATAACTTTAATAAAGATTTTATGCCCAAACAAAATTGTCCTTTTTTTCATCCTAAACAATAGTTTCCTTATTATCCTTGGCCTTATGTCCTCTTCTGTGCTTGTATCTTTGAATTATTGCCCAAATTACTAATGCAAATGTAGTGTTTAGATGTTTTTTTATAGAGGTATCATTTATAACTGAAAGGAAATGTCTATTTGAAGTGAGGTCAACTTGTATGACTGAGTGTAGGTCAGGTCACTGCTACGAATAATTTCCTGAACTTAAAATTAAATATCTCGCAAACTATTAGGTATTTCGTGGAAAATAAAGGCTCGTTAGAAAGAGGAAAAAAATACTCTTTATGATGGTTTAGGATCCATTTTGAAATTATGCCTCGAAGGTGTCCAAAATATTTTTTCTTTGAGACTATCCTTAAATTTTATGCATAAAAAGTTTGGGACAACATGAGGAATGTTTGGGACAACCTGGCTTCTTCATTCTTTGGCTTCTTCACTATTATCAATGTCATCATAGGACCATATATTCATTGTGTAGGAGTGCAACATCCACGTAGCATGATACATCAACAATGTCATCATATACTAGTGCAGTCATAGTGCAGCGATATGTCATCAATCATATGTAGCATGATGTAGTCCTCCATCATCAAGATTATGAAGGTAAGGACATTTAAGGCTATGACTTCACACCATCATTAAGACCATCAAAGGTAAGGGCATCACCTAGTCCTTCATCAGGTGTGGCCATTCATCAAGGTAGTCCACATAAGTCATCAAGAGCTTCTAGATCATCAACGTACATGACTGGTACTTGATACTTGGCACTTCTTCATGAGTGACTTGACATGTTCCTCTATGGATATCATCATCTGGAATTTCAAGAATCTTTTCCATCCCAGCCAATGCCATATTAACGATCAACTATTGACATCCATGAAAACCTAGATTAACAGTTTCTATCTCTTGCTCTTAATTATAAAGGACATTTATTCCAATAAATAAATGTACTCATTCCTACAAAAGGAATGTACATAAAATACATCTTGGCTTAAGAATTCTTCTTCCAAGTTCTTACCAGGTAAGAAACTTGTTTCTAGGTTCCATCTTAATTAGGGTCCTTCATCAAATCCTCGGGTGGAGATGATGGGACAAGAAACTACTTGATGAACTCCTCCTAATGATTCCATGAAATTATTTGCATTATTCAAGAGTCTTCATGTTTGGGACTTCTGTATAGGGAACAAACCATCCATCACTTTCATCCTTGAGTTAGTCATGTCATCATTGGAATTGATCCATTAGTCCATATCTAGCCTTCCTTCATGTTATGTTTCCTTGTTCATGTCATGTCTCCTTAAGGATCTTTCATCCTACTACATGGGCATCAGCGGTGGAAGATATCCATAGATCTTCCCTTAGCATCCCTGTATAAACCCAACCAGATATTTGTTCAAAGATAAAGGAATGAAAATTAAAATCAAATTTACCTTTGTGATGGGGTTTCATCAATACATCTTATAGGTATTATAATCCTACAAACATATTGACCCATCTCCCAAAGATATATATTGTCAAGTGTATCTTTCTTTTTTAGACTTCATTAGAGTCTTCATATCTTTCATGGAGATATCCTAGTCAAATATTCTTCGTCTTTAAATGTTGATTACATTTTCCATTATTACATATCCCATGATCTCTTCCTTCCTGTATTCACACCTTCAATTCCAAGCAATTTCCAATCATAATTCCTTAAATTGTTTTCAACCACCTGATATTACATATGAAGACATATTATGTTGACTTCATCTAGTGAATGGGTGACCCGTGCATTCTTTCGTCCATTTGAAGGAGGAAATCGTTATTTTCTATTATTTTCTCAAGATAGAGAATTGATCCATGTTTTCTTGCAACCATATACAATGAATCTACAATATCGAATGTAAGCATACATACCTCATTTTCCTTTATGTCATCCATACTCCTTGCAACAACTTCCTTGATTGAAGAGAGATTCAATCCACTAAGTTGCTTAACCTTTTATGTCATCATCCCATGAGTTCCACAAGTTTGGGATTCTTTATGAAACACTTGCTTACCCTATTTATCATTGAAGCTTTCGATGAAGATTCTGTCAAAGACTCTTGAGGATGTGGAGTATCCACATCTAGCACATGTTTCCATTCGACAGATGTATAATGAGCCTTGTACTAGATTACCTTTTTATTTCTTTTCCATAAGTCCCACCTATGTTACAAATGAGGTTTCAGAAGGCTATATCCTTCCATAGTTGACTACAGGTAAAATTTTAACGATGGAAGTTTATCTTAAAGTTTAGAAACCTTGGCAAATCTTACTAGTCCCTAATATGCAAACTGTAAAAAAAAATTGATATTTTTGTAGAAATATTTATATTTCCAATGATTTTATATTAGTTGATATAATATTCTGGCAATTTTTAAGGTAAAATAATGGTGTAGTATAAAATTTAGGAGCCTTTTAAGGTTCGATAATGGTGGACTATAATATTTAGGTGAATTACCTTAGAAAAAAATGGAAATTGGTGAATATTTTTTTTGGAAAAATCATGGAAAATTAACCCACCTGTGAATATTAGCCCCTAAAATTTTCCCTACTTGACTACCATAGATTCCAATTTTAGCGATCTTTCATGATGGAACGATATCTTGCTTTCAATGCTTCCATGATGCCATGATGAATCCTATCACTTTTCTTAGTGAACCATGATAGCCATATTTTATAGTAGACTTATGAACTTGAAAATAACTTATCTCAGGAAGACTATCTCAATCATAATAGAGATCTCTTACTTCTTCTTTCTTGGACTTATTATCTTCAACTTCCTCCTCTTCTTTTGTAATATGGGCTTCTTCTCTCCCTCTTTTTTAATCGTCCTTATTGATCTCCTGACAATATCTTTTGTAGTGCCCATATTCTTGGCACCCATAGCATTGAATATTGGCCATGCCCCTTTTCTTCTTGCCATTGTACCATAAGATTGTTTTTTCTCATCTTCTCCTAGATTAGATTTTGCCTTTAGTCTACATTTTTCAATCTTGCATAGTGACCATAGACCATGGGATGGAGTAGTTTCTTTGTTCCCATAAACTCTTGAAGTAAAGTTTCCCCACTCCTTCGATAGTGCATTTAGTGCAACTGTAGTCATTTCTCTGTCAGACATCACTTTTCCGAGATCTTGAGGCTGGTCCCATATCTCAAATATCCTCATAAAGTATGAGAATATTCCATCTTCCCTTTACATCTTGACCTTGTAGTCTTCTTTCCCTAATGAGACGACCTTTCCAGTAGTGATTACGGAATACAACTCTACCAATTTGTCATGAATTTATTTTAAAGTTTCACATTTCGATATATATGGGATGAGGGTATCCTTGATGGATTACATGATAATATTTTAATCTCTAACGTCCCCTTTAATATACTTTGAAAGATCTTGAACATATTCATTTCTTGGTTTAGTGATAGATCCTTTGACATGTTTGATAACCCCATTTCCAATGAGATTTAGATCTATCATTTTGTGTCATGCAAGATAGTTTGAACCCCCAACCAATTCATTGTTTTCCTTACAAAAAGGAATTTTGAAATATTCATATGTAGACATAAATATACTTACCTCATAGGATGCTCCTTCTCCTTGTTGCTTCCTTGATGTTAATGATGATATAGAGAATAGAAAAATTCCTTTTGAAAAAGATAGTTTTTCTTCAATGATGATCCTTAATCCCACAGAGTGGGATGTCCCTTAGGATCCTTTAATGGTGGTGTCTTGTTCATGAATTCTTGATGATTCCTTCATTTGTAAGGATATTTCTTCAATGAGAGAGATATTGCCTTAGAATCTTGATGACAATGTCTTTGAGATAGTTTCCTTTGGATGAATAGATTTTCAAGATACTTCAACTTGAAAATGATTAAGAGTGGATCCTATGAATGCTTCTTTCATTAATTATGATATGATATTGATATTTAAGTGACTTTATTGGATGAATAAACTTCAAGATTACATTGGTTCGTATATCTCTTCAACATGAGCAGATGTAGGGTTTTGGAATTCTTTTCTTGATGATGATCCAAATATTTCTTTGTATAATTCTTCTTTAATATAGGGTTATGGTGTTTCTTTTGACTTCAAGATGATCTTCTTTTGATGCCTTACTTGATATTTGATTGGTGAGAGTCCCTTCATAAGATGCCCTTTCTTGACTTTGTGACCTTAGCTCTGATAACATGTTGATAAATCTAGGGCACCGAGATTAAGTGATTTCTCTTTTGTTTGTAACTAATTTTGAATTCTTTACACCTTTTACTTAAGTTAGTATAGTTTTATTATTCATCCAATACATACCAACTCATAAACCATAAATGGACAAGACACACATAATGTAGCTATCGCCAGGGCCAAAACCTCCCACTGGAGAGGAAAACCCAAACAAATTATTTTTCTTATAGAGACTCCAATTGACGAATATGAAGACCAAGGTCCTTGACCTAGTTTCCACTTCATGACCAAGACAAAAATATCTTTCAGTTTCTTCCTTCTTGACAAAGTCAATACTAGTCAGAGCTTATCTTTGCACTGGACTTTTTGACTACCATGATGATTTCAGCCTTCCTCACAGGTGTGTAATTTTGGTTGCCTGAAATCATTCTCTAGACACATGTGTAGACTAAGATATGGCCTTTATAGGTGTGTCTCTCCTTTTTTGATATTGATTTCTTTAATTTGTAACTTCAACCAACAAAATGTTGGTAGAGAAGCCCTTCATGTGACTTTTATATCTATTGATGTGAACTTGTAGAAACCCTATCTTCTGACACATGCGTAAGGTAAATTCACCCAATAAACAGTGCAAAAATACTTTGTCCTTCCCTTCCTTCCTTTCACTATATGTGAGGCTTCTCGTCTCGACCCTTCACACTTCTCCTTATCTTAGACCTGGAATCAATTTTATAATCAAAATTTATGCTTTTGAAATGAGGCCAATCTGCCTATTTATAGTTGTTTCCTAGTCAATTTAGGCCAACTTGACAGAGGGTCATTTGACATGTCTTTTGGAGGAGATCATTTAGTCCATATTGTACTTGACATGTACAAGGTACCTTTGCTTGGTCTTCGAGGGAATTATTATACATTTAATGATTCATACAAAAATGTAACATGCCCAAGAAGGGTCCTTCATACATGACATTGAATCAATTTGAATTTTATGACTAGATGAAAAAACTGAAAGGTTCACGATTGGAACCTTAACTAAAATGAAATTCGTTGATCATGTAACCAATGATTCAAGTATTTACAAAAACAATTTTATTTTCTTAGTTTTTTCATTGCATAAAATCACAATTACATATGCCATTATGGATATCGAACATAGTTACACTCCTTAACAGTAAGGACCTTTCATTTCTAGATAGTGGCTACAACAACCATGTGACAGGTAACAAAATTATACTTTCCTGTGTTGATGCTTCCATGACATCTCAAAAGTTGAAGGGAAATTTACTATCCATGTTCTTATTAATCAAAATAAGAAAAAATATATGCCTGATGTTTGTTTTGTTCCACGTTTGAAGCATAATCTTGTTATTGTAGGAGAATTGATGGAACAAGGGTATGATGCAATATTGAAAGGGATCACATGTTATCTCTATGAAAAACCTTGGAATAGAATATTGGTAGAAAAAGTTGAAAAAGCCAAGGATAGGATGTTTCCACTGACTCTTAAAATTTGAAATCTCTCACAGTATTTTGCAGACAATGTGTCAAGGATAGATAAGTATTAGTGATCACATTCTAGGTATGGACATATCCCCTTCAAAAGTTTAAGTCTGCCAGAAAAATTCTATGGTCATTGGTCTACCTATTGCGTATGAAAAGGATTGTAAATGTGAAATTTCTATTCTATTCAAGCACAAAATAGATATATTTCCCACATCTTCCATTAGAAGAAGGTATCCCTCAAAGATAGACCACAACGATATATGTGACCCAATGCAAACATAGTCCATTGGTGGTATTCTTTATTTTCCTATCGTCATTAATGATTATAGCAGGAAGATATGGATTTACTTTCTCAAAAATAAATCTAATCCTTTCTCAAGGTTCAAAGATTTAAAAGAAGAAGTAGAAAAGAAAAGTGGAAAGCCTATAAATGTACTCAAGCTAAACAAATAAGGACAATACAGTTTCAATGAATTCAAAGCTTTTTGTCAACAACACATGCAAAAGACAACCCGATACACTCTGCAATAGAATGGAATAGTAGAAAGGAAAAACTAGTCAATCATGAATATGGCTAAATGTATAATCCACGAGAAGAAGTTGCCCAATGACTATTCCACTGAAGCAGTTTCTACTACAATATATGTTCTCAAAAGATATCCAACAACTAGTGTCAAAGATATAGTACTTCAAGAATATTGGGATAGTAAGAAGGTGAATGTCTCTCACTTTTGCATTTTTGGTTCTGTATCGTTTGAACATATTTATGAGAAGCCGCGAAGGAAGCTAGATGATAGAAGTGAAAGACGTATTTTTATAGGCTATAGTGGAAATTCAAAAGCCTATAGTCTCTACAATCTAGTCACCAAGAAGTTTGTTATAAGAAGAGGTGTTAAATTTTTTGAAAATAAATCTTGGTTTGGTCAAACTGATGAATCTTTAAATCAACATATTCATCCACACAACTACCAAGATTGTAGGTTCAGGAAGAGCCATACCACTTTGAAAATGGTACATATTCTAGCAGTCAACCCAATAGTGATTCATCATTTTCATAAGACAATAAAAAAAATAGGACCATTAGTACATGAGCAGGAGCATGCATTTTCTTAGCATAATGCTTTTTCCTTTATTTTCTATCAAGAAACCCATTTTGAAGAGGTAGTAAAAGAATGAGACTTGGGAACTAGCTAATCTCCTAAGATAAAAAAACCAAGATTGGTGTAAAGTGGGTATATAAGACCAAACTGAATGAAAAAGGAGAAATTAAGCATAAGGAAAGGTTTGTTTCCAAAGGATTCTCACAACATTTTGGTTTCACAATGGGGAAATCTTTTCTCTATTGGCAAGGTTAGACATTGGTAGAACTATTCTAGCCACAACAGCTCAACACAAATGGGAAAAATTTCAACTTGATGTAAAATAAACTTTCTTAAATGGTATATTGTGGGAAGAGGTTTATGCGGAGAAGACTCATGGTTTTCAAATTCCAAGACATAAGCATAACATGTATAGGATGAAGAAATCTTATTATGGCTTGAAACAAACTCCCCAAGCTTGGTACAATTGCATTGACACTTATCTCATAAAAGGTGGTTTTCCTTTATGTCATTGGTCTAAATTATACTAGAAGTATGACCATAGATGAATTCTAAGATGCAATGATAAAAATGATATTATTGATCTAGGGCTCATGAAGTAATTGTTAGGCATTGAAATTCAGTAATTTGGTAATGGCTTTTTTAATTTTAAACAAAAATATGCCATTGATATACTCCAAAAGTTTAGAATGACCAAATTCAAACCATATGGTACTCTAATTTCTCAAGGCACCAAGTTAAGAAAACAAGATGCAACAAAAACAACTGATCCCACATTGTATAAAATTCTAGTTGGTAGTCTCTTTATTAATTTTAGGTATGTTCTATGCCAGAGAAATTTGTTTAAATTTATTTTATAGATTAGCAATCACATCAGCATAAAGTAAACTACAACATGTGGCACTAGCCAAGACAAACCCCAATGTGCGGAAACCCTTGATCAATTCTTCTTTGATGTTCTTCAAAGTTTAGCAGAGAAAGAGGGAGAGAGATAGTACATTTATAATAGAAGTCAACACTTTGAATTTTTATATCGACAGAGATCAATTGAAGAAATATTGCTTCAACTGATTCTCTAAGATTACTCCTCCACCCATCATAGTGCTACATCTGATCCATTTGCTACACCTTACCATGTAATACCATCATGCTACATCATGCATTATCGTGTTGCTCATGACCTCATAAACCACTGAGCTACCCATACATCATGTTGCCCATGATCTCATACATAATCTTTCCCATGATCTCATATCATCATTCTACTCATAATGTTTCCCATGATCTCATATCATCATCCTACTCATAATGTTGCCCATAGATCATTCTTTAGTTCATATACATATCAGCCTTAGCTGCTTGCTATGGCTTGCAGCCTAGGAAAGTAGCTAGCCTATAGTTCCATGCAATCCCATTATTGGGTTAGGGTTGCGTACTTCACACAACGTATTGGTATTCCTCTTGGCAACTACAAGTTTCCTTTGTGGCTAGAACCCTTCGACTGTGGCTAGACACTATTCTGATAGCAGCTAGATCTTGAAACCTTTCCATGACTGGGTACATCCAGGAATGCATATAATACATCTCTTCCACTGTGGCTTCATCCCTTCAAGTATGTCGAGAGCCCAGAATATATGATAATGCTGCGTTTGACTGCAACTTCATATGTTGACCCAATACATAGATTATGCTGTATTCATATATAGTTTAACTGCATGTAGATCTATGCCCTATGTTAGCACATCACGTCTAATGTATAGATGTCATGTATAATTAGCATATGAACGTAACCATGAACACCATATAAATGTGTCTCCGTTATCTGCATGTAAGTGCCTCTAGGACCTGTGCATCAATGACCAGCATATAAGGTTTCCTGGACAACATATTGAGGTGTCACTTTGACAGCAAATTAGGGCATCCATTGACTGCGTCTAAAGCTGCTTGGAATAGCGTATCAAGGCTTCCATTTCTACGTATAATCCTCATCATGAACTATGTATAAGTTTCCATGATCATCGTAAGAATGTCTTCCCTTACTGTGGCTAGGAGACTCCATTACAAAACTGCATCCATATGTGTTAGGGCTTCTTGAGTGGCATGTAGGCTAGGGCATCATCTAACAAGGCTAGCGTATTATTTTGGTGTCTCTACTTCTCCAAAACCCAAGACGTGGAGAGGAGATCACATCAAGAATGTGTTTCCAAATGACTTCAAGACCTTGCGAATTTATACTGAAACATAGATGATGAATAGGCATGAATATTGGGCTTCTGAGCCTACACGAGTTGTTGGTCCACTTGATAATAATTCCATAGTCAAAATAAATTCATATCTACATAAATACTTACTAGAATCATATGATCTTTAGATCAATCCTACACCTCTCGATGAGAGGGATCCAATAAAAATATCAATTGCCATAAATGAGCTAACCCACATGGATTTTGGCCCTAGTTTCCAATTTTAACACTACCTATGAACTAGGGAGAACTGCATGCGCTGATCCATATGTCCAACTGTATTATCTCTGCCATCAGTGTGCTGCACTATTCTTTCTCAGCTCTGCTCAGATCTGCTATCTCTGCTCAACTCTACTAGCTTTTCTCTACTCTGCTAAGCTTTGCTGACTCTGCTTAGCTCTGGTGGCTCCACTCTGCTCTACTGGCTCTGCTCTGGTCTGCTGTACTCTGCTCATCTCTGCTCATCTCTGGTAGCTTTGATTTTCTCTACTTAGCTCTACTGAACCACGAAGAAGAAGAATTGATTCAGAATGTCTGATACCATTCTCCAATAACCCGAATTTAGTCTCAGAGTGCATATCACTAGTGCCAGACCAATCTCAACTCACCCAAAGTCAGCATCATAGTGGATACCACTCCTACCACTGGTCCCAGACCAGTATTATTAGTCTTAGAGTGTGTACCACTAGTTCCAGACCAGTCTCAACCAACCCAAAGTCAGTCTCAGAGTATGTACCACTTGTCCCAAACAAATCTCAACCGACTCAAAGTCAGTGTCATAGTAGGTATAACTCCTACAACTGGTCCTAGATCAGTATCATTAATCCCACATCAATGAAGGTCATCCTAGCATAGGGAGTATGGTAGATACAATGATGCATCCATCAATACTGCTATGGTCCCTATTCTCATTTCCTTGCTCATTGAACAGATAAGAGGTACTTCCCATGAGTCCCAGACTGCATGGGTAGGATCTATCGACAGGAGAACTTAATCAACCATGTCCTCATAGGAGAACTAATCATCTTGATACACAATCACCATGGAGAACACATCATCCAAGCCTCACATGAGAGCTAATCATCCTGCTACATAATCTCATGGAGGACACATCATCCATACCTCATAGGAGAACTAATCATCCTGCTACATAGTCGTCATGGAGAACACATCATATAGATCTCACAGGAGAACTAATCGTCCTACTACATAGTCATCATGGAGAAGAAATCATCTAGATCTCAAAGGAGAACTAATCATCCTGCTACATAGTCATCATGGAGAACACATCATCCATACCTCATAGGAGAACTAATCATCCTGCTACATAGAGGAATCCAAACAGCTCACTGAAGAGGTTTCGTAACTTGACTGTCTCTTAGGTAGCCATGCTAGTAGTAGTAGATTGTACCTCGGTGGTGCTCAAAGCCACGGACATCTACTTCTGGCTCATCCAGGATATCGAAGTAGATCCAAAGCAGAACAATCACTGAGAAGTTCTCTAGTGATCCTTCAAACTACCTGCCCACTCAGCATTTGAAATATTCCAGGAATTGTATCTCAATACATGAGAGATTGTTCCCTGAAGATATCTCAGAAGATTCTAGGCACCAATCCAGTGAAGCTCAACCAAATATGAGCTCACCATTCTAACTATAGTACATATGTCCAGACGAAGGTTCACCAAGAACATCAATGGAAATGAGTTTATAAAACTAAGAGGAATTTCCCAAATCTGGTCTGACATCACTACCATATAACTTTTGAAAGTTAAGATCCTTGAGGTAGTCACAGGCTTCCAGTTTATCTTTCCACATTCCAAATCCAACTCCCTCTATCTTCTACAAATGAGAGGGTCTACACCTGTCAGAAATAGGTTTCAGTATGAGAGGTCTATCATCCACAACCTTTGAGTAATGGTTTGGATCAATTTCACTCCTAGTGAATCTCAACTTCATCAGACAATTGTTGATCCCCTCATACTATGCCTGGGATGATTTGCTTCAAGCCATAGAGGGATTTCTACCACCTGCATACATGAGATTCTTGATCATGAAGCTCAAACTCCTCGGGTTGTTCCAAACCTATAGATTTGTGGCATGAGGTGAATGGTCCCCTTATAAGATTTTCCTTCGGTACATATCAGACATGTACCTTCATGCTCTTCAGGCATCCATGTCACCATTTGATTCACAAACCTCTGGTGTTGTGTCAATGGACATAGTTTGCAGTGGACTTCGTGCAACTTGATGCAACCATGAACTCAAAAACATCTTTGAAAAATCTGTTTTCAAGCACGTACCTTTCCATTGATGAGTGCCACCCTGTCACTTTTGACTTCCATTGCTGACATGGACACCAAGATCTTCTTGCGATCGGGTACATAAAAGAGATCTTGTAAACGAATCGAGTTACCCTCATTCAATTGAGAGTTAACATTCCTTGCAACCTTTTTGGGATAGGTGTTATTGGCTCCAAGTATAATCCCACGATTATCTATCCGATGAAGTGCGTAGGGTTCCTTGCTTTCGTTGAAGAGTTGACCATTTCTCCTTGATGAACTGAATTACCTATCATTCTCTTGACCCTGGAATGATTTGATTATCTTCATAGAGAGAAGCATCTATTCCATTTAGACACTCCTTCGCATAACGGTAGAACTTATTGTAACCAAGGCATTTGTCTTTCCTTCCAGCCTTAGATCTAAACTTCCCATTGAAGTGATGTTTAGGTAGGCCATCCGAACCTTCTGCTGTGCCATTATGATAATATTCTCTTCTTTGACTTATCCCGGGGTGAATTTTAAGAGGGACGAGGAACCCATTCATCCTTTTATCTTGTCCCAGATGTCTTTGGTGATTTCTTCACTCTTGCTTGGGCATTGTCTTCACCTTAGTTCTGATACCATGTTAATTTTAGGTATGTTCTATGTTAGAGAAATTTGTTTAAATTTCTTTTCTACATTAGAAATCACATCAACATAAAGTAAACTGCAGATAGAACATAAATATAAATCGTAGAAGACGAGCAAAGACAAGAGGACAGAAAAGGTGGCACCAGCCAGGACAAACCCCAATGTGCGGAAACCCTTGATCAATTCTTCTTTTATGTTCATCAAATTTCAGCAGAGAAAGAGAGAGAGAGTGATAATACATTTACAACAGAAGTCAATAGTTTGAATTTTTATATTAACAGAGATCATTTGAAGAAATGTTGCCTCAATTGATTCTCTGAGGTGACTCCTTCACCCATCATACTGTTGCATCTTGTCGATTTGTTGCACCTTACACTGCAATACCAACATGCTGCATCATGCATCATCATACTGCTCATGATCTCATACATCACGGAGCTGCCCATACATCATTCTGCCCATGATCTCATCTATCATGCTTCCCATGATCTCATATCATCATGCTGCTCATAAGTCTGCCCATACATCATGTTGCTCATGATATCATTATGCTGCCCATGATCTCATGTCATCATGCTGCTCATAATGCTACCCATACATCATTCTTTAGTTCATATACATATCATCCTTAGCTGCTTGCTATGGCTTACAGCCTAGCAAAGCAGCTAGGCTATAGTTCCACGAAATCCCATTATTGAGTCAGGGTTGCATAATTCACATAGCCTATTATTATTCCTCTTGGCAACTACAGGTTTCCTTTGTGGCTAGAACTCTTCGACTATGGCTAGAAAGTTTATGACAACAACTAGATCCTAGGACCTTTCCATGATTGAGTACATTCATGAATGCGTATAATATGTCTCTTCCACTGTGGCTTCATCCCTTCAAGTATGTTGAGATCCTATAACATATGATAATGTTGCATTTTACTGCAGCTTCATATGTTGACCCAATACATAGATTATGCTGTGTTCATATATAGTCTAACTACGTGTAGATCTCTGCCATGTGTTAGGGCATCACGTTGACTATATAAGTGTCATGTATAACTAGAATATGAATGTAACCATGAAAACCATACATATGTGTCTCCATTATTTGTGAGTAAGTATCTCCAGGACTTGTGCATCAATGACCAGCCTATAAGGTTTCTTGGATAGCGTATTGAGGCCTGACTTTGACATAAAATTAGGGCATCCATTGACTACATCTAGAGCTGCTGATCATCATAAGAATGTCTTCCCTTATTTCGGCTATGAGACTCAATTACAGAACTATGTTAAGATGTGTTAGGGCTTCTTGAGCAACGTGTAGGTTAGGGCATCATCTAATTAGGCCAGCATATTATTTTTGTGTATCTCCTTCTCCAAAAACCCAAGACGTGGAGAGGAGATCACCTCAAGAATGTGTGTCCAAATGACTTCAAGTCCTTGCCAATTTGTGCTAATACGTAGATGACAAATAGGCATGACTATTGGGCTTCTGAGCCTACACAAGTTGTTGGTTGAATTGATAATAATTCCATAATAAAAATAAATTCATATCTCCATAAAAACTTATCGGAATCGGATGAACTTTAGATCAATCCTACACCTCTCGATGAGAGGGATCCAATAAAAATATCAATTGCCTTAAATAATCTGAACCACATGGAGTTTGGCCCTAGTTTCCAATTTTAACACCCTTTTATCTCACCGCAACTAGAACTGATATTATGCTTGTAGCTAGTTTTGTTTCTAGGTTTATGTAATATCCTAAGGTTTCACATTGGAGCAATATACTGTGCTTGTTTTAAACATATTCTGAAGATTACACACTTTCATGCTATACAGAGAATGCATATGCAAGTAGTTCAGATGATCAGAAAACCATCCCAAGGTATTATTTTCACCTTGAAACAAATATGATATCATAGGGAATCCAAGAAGAAAACAATCATTAAATGTATTTTGCAGAGGTAGAGTATGTAGCTACAACATTATAATATTTTCAACTAGTGTGCTTGAGAAGACGATTGAAATATATTTCAAATTTTCAGAAGGAGACAACTCCTATTTTTTGTGATAACAACTTTGTAATTTCTTTATCGAAAAATCACGTCTTTCATAAAAAGAGCAAGCGTATTGGCACACATTTTGATTTCATTCATGAGATTTTCAATTATGGAGATATATTACCTACTTTATATGGCTCACGACATTGGCTTGCAGATATTTTCATCAAGCCATTAGTAAAAAATTTATTTTAATTTCAAAGAGAGCAACTGGGCATTATATGTCCCAATACTTGTAACAATTGAAATTAGGAGCAAGTGTTGAGATAAATAATCTTACTTTATATTAGATGTCCTATAATGGTCGTAAGTAGGTTTTGTTTCTATTCGTTTAGTTGATTTATAGTTTAAGATTTCTCCTGTGATTAATTGTTTTTTATTTCCTTGTCTCCTATGTAATCTACTAAACTAATCTTGAATGTTTTGAAGGGAAACTCACTCCATTCTAGTTTTTATTTCACTCTTTTTGTATTTTTACCTTTTCAATCTCTATCATGGATTGTGTCAACCACATTATTTCTAATTCCTATAGAACACCACATAGTGTATCTTCACCTTTGTGGCACAACCGATCTCTGAATGGATGAGGTTGCAATCCATAGGCATGTTCAACAATAAAGCGTTAATGACACTGCAGTAAGAATTTCGAGGACATTTATTCTCACGGATTCACCATGAATGTATTTTCTTCAATTCCCTGGAAGAAATTTCACTTCTTAGGTGAAGAAGGCTTCAAATGTTATATTTCCATAAAATACAATAATTTATTAACAATTTCTAAGAGTAAAACTAGAAATACAAATAATTGTCTCATTGGAATCTTAAATGGTAAATAAACTAAGTTTCATAACTTAGCATACAGAATGGAAAATGAAAATTAAATCTAAAGAAAAACACATTCAAGACATAGAACACAATATATACATAGGAAAACCTAGTTGCTGAGAAAACCTACAACTTTGTGTGTCATTTTACCATCTCCATCAAAAGGGATTTCCTTAGAAAATTATAATAAGGGAGAAATTAAATTTTACCTCAAAAAACGAGCACAAATCTCTCCTTCTTGCACACACATGTGAATTGGAGACTACATAAATGATGCCTAAGCTAAAGTAATCTGACCCTTGGTTAATCTCTTCCACCTAGATGTAGAACCCCTATAATATATTGAACACTAGTTTTTTCCTCTCACTAATCTGAGACATTGCTTGTGCTCATTTTACATGTCACTTCCTTTCTCTATCTCCTCTTATAATTTTTACCTCAACCCTAAAATCTTTCTCTAGGGATGAGATTAAATTGCGATGAAGCGATAAGATTGAATCATAAGTTAACTTAGAATTATTAGTTTTTCCTAAGTCCAACTTAGGAAATAGTTACAAAATAACATTTTTTTAAATTGGTTTTTTTTTGTGTTCCTGTACTAGGCTTAGCTCTTGTGTTTGATGGATCAGAGGAAACACTATAAAATGCAGTTTGACCTAAATTGGGAAGTGATGTAGTGGTATTTTTATTCCACAACTATAACTTAACTATAGATGGGGTGAACTCACTCAATAGATTATGAATTAGGAGTGGATCAAAATCCTCTCATGCTATGCCTAGGGAGTTTTTCATCAAGCCATAGAGGGATTTATTCCACTTGCATATGTGAGATTTCTGATCATCAATCTCAAACCCCTTGGGCTGTTCCAAGCTTGTGGACATGGTAAGATTTTCCTTTGGTACATCTCAAACATGTACTTTCATGGTCTTTTTGAATTCAAGAATCCCTGTCACTATCTGACTCACAGACCTCAGGTGCTATGTGTTAATGGACATGGTCGCCAGTGGAATTATTGCAACTTGATACAACCCTAAACTCAAAAACATATTTGAAGATTCTATATTCAAACACATACCTTTCCATCGATGAGTGCCACCCTGTAACCTTTGACTTCCATTGCTGAACGGACACCAGTTTTTTCTTGCGATCAGGTACATAAAAGAGATTATGTAAATGAATCAAGTTACCCTTATTCAATTGAGGGGTAATATTCCCTAAACCCTTTCTAAGATAGGTGGCATCAGCTCCAAGTATAATCCCACTATTTTTTCCATCTCTACCAATTAGAGAGTGCACCCTAATATCTAATGAAGTGCCTTGAAGCACTACAATCAATAAGCCAGATTCCCAAATAATCTGAAAGAGAGGGCCAATACAAGATAACACTTCTTATTTTATCAAAAACTACATTTGATTCTTCATACCTGGTTTTCTTTTCTTTCTTTGAAGAGTCAGCTATTTGCTTGATGACTTGCATTACCTGTCATTCCTCTGATCATTGAAGATGTCTTAGGAATGGTTGTTTTCATCATCAAGTGATGTGTCCCTACCTCAGACACTCCTTCGCATAATGGCTAAACTTATTACAACTAAGGCATCTGCCTTTCCTTCCACCCTTAGATCCAGAATTCCCATTGAAGTGATCTTTAGGTAGGCCATCAAAAACTTATGTTGCACCATTCTGATAATATTCCTTGCTTCGACTTCGCCCTTGGTGAATTTGAAGAGGGATGAGGAATCCACTTATCCTTTTGTCCTTTCCCAACTGTCTTCAATGATTTCTATTTCACTCTTGCTTGGGAATTTCCTTCACCTCAGCTCTAATACCATGTTAATTTTACGTATGTTATATGCTTAGAGAAATTTATTTCAATTATCACAGTTATCTCAATATATTTTCTAGATTAGCAATCACATCAGCATTAAAGTAAATTGTAGATAGAACATAAACATAAATCACAGATGACAAGCTAAGACAAGAGGACACAAGATGTGGTGCTAGCCAAGGACAAACCCCAATGTGGGGAAACCCTTGATCAATTCTTCTTATATGTTCTTCAATAGTCTAGCAAAGAGAGAGAGAGAGATAGTGCATTTACAACTGAAGTCAACACTTTGACTTACCTAGATAAGAGCATAGATCATCTCTAAGAAGATGATACATGAGATCATTTGAAGACATGTTACTTCAATTGATCCTCCAAGGTGACTCCTTCACCTATTGTTCTATTGCATTTCGTCAACATGATGCACCTCACTGTGCTCCACCATGTTGCACCCATCATCACTATGCTGCATCTCATCATGCTTCATTAATCATGAACGTACCCATCACTGTACGGCATTATGTGCCATTGTTGCACCATGTTGGCATACTAACCTATGTGTTGGTTGCATCTTTCTTGGTTGTTGTCCCTAGCTTGTTTGTTGTCCCTAACATGCTTGTTGTCCTTTACATGCTTGTTGTCCCTTGCATGCTAGCTATAACATTCCATGCTTAGTGTATTTTTTGCTAACTACCATAAAACATTCCCAATGTTAGTTAGTTTTCCCTTGCATGTTGCTCTCCTTTGAAGATAGATGCTGAGGATGTTCTAGCAGTTTTGGCAATTTTAGCTATTCCTGATAGTTCCAATAGTTCTAGCAATTCCGGCTATTCCTAGCAATTCTGGCAGCTCTGGATTTTCCCGACAATTTCGGTAGTTCCAGCTTCTATCCTTTGTGTCAGCTTTGCTAGCTGTTCCAGCAGTTCTAGCTATTCCTAGAAGTTCCAACTATTCATGACAGTTCCGATGGTTCCGACAATTCTGGCTATTCTCAAAAGTTCTCAGCAGTTCCGACAGTTTCGGCTATTCTTGATAGTTCCAATAGTTCTGGCATTTCCAGTAGTTCCATCTTTACCCGAAAATCCTAGCAATTTCAGCTATTCCCAGCTGTTTTGGCAGCTCCTGAGAGTTTTGGCTTCTTCCCTCTAGATTAGGGAAGCATTATCCCTTAGGATCTCTCCTGCTACTAAAACCCAGACAAGTAGAGAGGAAGAGATCCCAAGTGTGTTGAAATGAATTGGAGGTCATGTCTATTTATACTAAAACGTTAAGCACAAGTGGGGTTTATTTGGTTGTTGGCCGACCTTGATGAATTGTCCCATAACATAGATAAATTCATATGTCCATGAATACTTATCAGAATTGGATGATCTTTAGATCAGTCCTACACCTCTCGACGAGAGGGATCAAAGAAAAATATCAGCATCCATTAATAAGATGACCCACATGAAGTTTTCCCCTAGTTTCCAATTTTAACAACAATGATATGCAAATAAAAGGAACCACCATCCTATTGGTGCATACGAAGAAGATGAAAAATTGGACGGAAAAGTTCTTATTTGTAATGAACAACAAGTATTTCTCACATGTAACTTATGGTTTGAAGTAGGTCTTGTAAACAAAGCACTTCGAAAAGTAATTTCCATTCTCTATGCAACTGGATCAAAAGTCCCTCAATTACCATCCTTTGTTGTTGTTGACTTATTCCAATATGAAGGCTTCCCATGGGAACCTTCAATCCATCTTATGTTCCACTTCCCACATTAACGCGAGGGTCTCATAGGAAAATTCCCCTTCGAATGGCATGGGGTTGGAAGATACATAAATTGTAAGGAATGAAATTAGCAAAGGTGACAGTGGGCATTGGCAATGTAGACTGACAAGGCTTAACATTCACTTCTATCTCCAGAGTTCAAACATCGGCTGATTTTCGCATCTCGCCATCATTTTCCTTCAGCCACTTCTCCCACATGCATGGAAATGCTTACATCAAGTGTAGGTAGCAAGAGGAGTCCTTACTAAAATCAAAGTCTTTACAACCACCTACAGCTTGATCACTGCATCTAGCCCCTTTTGATTCCCTTTCAGTAAGCATACTTTGCATTCAATTCCACAATAGCTTATTTCTTTTGCAAATAGCTGCTACAAAGCTGAGTTAAAATTCCATAAATTTTCCCTTTTTACAAAAAGAAATACTATGTGCATTCCTCTTTAGAAAAAAGAGACAAACCTTAGAAGCTCACATTTTGTTGATTGATATGAGCATAATTTTACAACTTTGATTCAAATCAAATACTTTCAAAAACACTTGAAAAGGAAATAGAAACTAAAATGTTTGTTCTCACTTACTTCCAAATCTCTTTTCAACTCTCTAATGAGTGACTCACCACAAATTTTCGTACCAATTTTTCGAAAGAACAAAAGGACTTAAAACCTAGTCTAAACAAAATTTCCGAACACTTGTGGTAAAAATTACAGCACCCCCAACTTGATTTTATTGTTATCTTATTCGTAATAGGAACTCCTATGTACTTGCAAATGCCTTTTGAATCATTTGTTATTTCACTTTTTCTTATGTCTTGTTTTATCATTCAATTTCACTTAATATTATTTTTAAAGATAATTTTTTATTATTCATTAATTAGAATAAATGAAACAAATAACCGGGAGTCCTATGTTTGTCTTTTTGTGTGAATTTAACTCTTTTATATTGAACTAGCCCATTCCAATTTCATTTCAGTAAGCATACTTTTGATTCAATGTTTTTCCTTTAATATAATAATTTTTTTCTTATTAAATTTAAATTTCCAATTCTTATTAAAAAATTATAACTATATTATAATAGTCATGTATTACTTTAGAAATAATTTTCCCAATGTTATAATAAGTTTTTCCATGTTAATCGCAGATGGGAAGAAGGTTGAAGGAAGTTACAACAATAAAGTCCTACACGAAGAAGAAGAGCTTTCAAGAAAAATGGATTTTGACTATTTAGGTGCGAAAATAATCTTTCTTTACCATTTTAAATTTTCCTAACACATTTATGGGAAAAAAAACTATTTTGTTATAAGAACTCTAAAATATATTGTTACATGGAATACATAATTTGTAATTATATTCCATATTATATTTCACTTGTCATGATTTTGTTATAAAAAATAATTTTATTAAAAATTTACATAATTTGTAATTATATTCCATATTATATTTCACTTCTCATGATTTTGTTATAAAAAAATAATTTTATTAAAGGTTTGAGTCATTTATAAAAGGTGATTAATATTTTTTAATATAGAAATTGCGAAATTTATATAAAAAATGATTGAATAGATTTTTTTCATCTTTAATTTTTTCATTTAAAATATTTTTGCAATGTTATAATATGTTTTTTATCATAATTGTATATGGGAAGAATTTTGAAGGCAATTACAATAATGAAATAATTGACGAAGAACATCTTTCAAGGAAAATAGACTTTGACTATTCAGGTGCCAAAAATAATTTTTCTTTATTATTCTACATTTTCCTGACATATTTATGTTGGAAAAAAAAAAGAAAATATTTTGTTATAAAAATTGTCAAATTTATTGTTACATGCAGTACACAATCATCAATTGTATTCCATTCGTCAAGCAATTGTATTCCATTCATCATGCTTTGGTTAGAAAAAATAATTCTATTAAAATTTTGTTACTCACTTCAAAGTTAACAAATTTTAATTTAGAAAATAGGAAATTCATATAAAAATTGATTCAAAACATATTTTTTTCATTTTTAATCTTTTTATTTTTCTTATTAAATTTAGATATTCAATTTTTAA
The DNA here is from genome assembly GCA_000404065.3 of Pinus taeda. Classification (NCBI taxonomy): domain Eukaryota; kingdom Viridiplantae; phylum Streptophyta; class Pinopsida; order Pinales; family Pinaceae; genus Pinus; species Pinus taeda. The sequence continues at coordinate 13,329 of APFE030609589.1, read as the reverse complement.
TTGAAAATTTTATCATTATATTGTAATGGGAATATTACCCATGTTTAAATTCGTTTTTCAATGATAATTACAGGCTGGAAGAATTTTGAAGATTGTTACAATGATGAAATCATAGGTGAAAAACTTCTTTCAAGAGAAATGGACATGGACTATTCAGGTGAAAGAATATTTATTTCTAACTCTAAATTTCTAAATTTCTTTGACTTATTTATGTTGGAAAATAATTCTAAAATATATATTTTTTGGATGTTAGCTTTCTCTACTTTTTTTTATCCTTTGCATGTGACTTTAATGTTTTTGTTTTAGCCTCCTCAATATTGATAGCCAATGGCCTAGTTATATGGAGTCAAGAATATATAACAATATTCCATTTGTAATATTTTTGTGAAAATTTCATTGTATTAAAAATTTGTGAGTTATTTAGAAAAGGTGATTAAATATTTTTAATACAAGAATTACAAAATTCAAATAAAAATTTATTGAAATGTTTTTTTCCTTCTCTTTTTTAATATATATTTTTAATTAAATTTAGATATTCAAATTCTTAATTAGAAAATCTATACTTACATTATAATGGTCAAGTATTACTTTAGAAATATTTTTCCTAATGATATAATATGTTTCCTAATCATAATTGCAGATGAGGAGAATTTTGGACGATATTACAGTAATGAAATCATAGGCGAAGAAATTCATTCGAGAAAAATGGATTTCGACTATTCAGGTGTGAAAATAATTTTTCTTTATCTTTTTTTATTTATTTATGTTGGAAACAATTTCTAAAATATTTTGTTATAAGAATTCTAAAATACATTCTTACATGGAATATATAATCTATAATTATATTCCATCTCTCATGCTTTTGTTAAAAAGAAATATTTTATCCACGCTAAATGAAAGTTCTCAAGTACCGTCGACACAAATAGTTTAGAACTCTATGCATTTGTTTAGTATGTGATTTGCGCAACGGTTGAGATTTTTTTTGGATGTTCGCTTTTTCTAATTTCTTTGACGTTTTGCATGTGTATTTAGTGTTTTTGTTGTTCCCTCTTCAATGAGCAATGTACTAGTTATATGGAATAGAGAATCTGTAATTATATTTCGGTTTTGTAATCTTAATTGTATTAATTTTTTTAAGTTATTTAGAAAAGGTGGTTAATAATTTATAATAGAAAAAGTGTCAAAAAAATAAAATATTTATTGAATTTTATTTTTCTTATTAAATTTAGATATTTAAATTTTCAATTAAAGATTTACAATTATATTATAATGAGTAGGGATTGTTTTAGAAATATTTTTCTCAATGTTATAATATGTTTTTTCAATCATAGTTGTAGAAGGGAAGACTTTTGAAAGAAGTTACAATAACGAAATCATAGGGGAAGAACTTCTTTCAAGAAAAATCGACTTTGACTATGTGTGAAAATAATCTTTATTTATCATTCTAAATTTTCTTGACATATTTATGTTGGAAAAAAAAATCTAAAATATTTAGTTATAATAAGTCTAAAATATATTGCTACATGAATACAAAATCTATAATTATATCCCATTTATCACGTTTTGTTAGAAAAAATCATTGATTGAAAATATAATATTTTCCATTTTTAATGTTTTTCTATTTCTATTAAAATTAAATATTCAGATTCTTAATTAAAAAAGTTATAGTTATATTGTAATGTTTTTCAATGAAAATTACACATCGAAAGAATTTTGAAGGTAGTTACAACAATGAAATATTACGTGAAAAACTTCTTTCAATCCATAATAGCAGCCATAAACAATCCATAATCTTTGGAGGAATAAATGAAACTATTGGAATTTTTTATTATCATTTCGTTTCCCAAAGCTATATATTAAATTTAACAATATTTTTATTATATAATTCAAAATTTTATTTTTCTCTCCATTTTATTAGAAATATATTACATAGATTTTAATTCTAAAATGCCCGTTTGCAGAGAGTCTAAAGAAGTTTAGAACTTTTAATAACGATGATGAGACTGAAAGTGGATCTTTTCTCTCAACAGAAGGAGCAAATCATCCAAAAGAATTACAAGTTGGTTTCGGTTTCGAAGAAGGTTAGTAAGATATATTGTATGCATTTGTTTTCCTATATTTATTTTATTTATTGGAATTTTACTTGTAGATTTATAATGCAATATAATATAATTGTTTAATTACACATTTCGGTTAGTTATTTTCATTTTTTTCCTGGGGTTTTTCATCTTCACATAGAATATTATAATATTAATTTTTGTTGTGAATCTAGTTTTTTGTATTAATTTAGAAGATTAGATCTTTTTATGTCATTTTTCAAAAATTTCAAAAATAGATTTTTTTTTAAATAAGTGAAAAAGTAAAAAGTGTCAAAACACCGAGAAAAGAAATAGACAATCAATAAGCATCAAACATTATTAGAGTTTATTGGGGCCATATCATCTAGACCTCATTTAGGGGATGTTAGAGGTTTGAATCCACAATGCACTTGCCTCTCCATGTGAGCCAAATAACTTACCAGATGGTCAAGCTAATTTTAGATGCATCACTACCCTTAGGGGATGTTAGAGGTAAGCATCAAACATTATTAGAGTTTACTGGGGCCATATCATCTAGACCTCATTTAGGGGATGTTAGAGGTTTGAATCCACAATGCACTTGCCTCTCCATGTGAGCCAAATAACTTACCAGATGGTCAAGCTACTTTTAGATGCATCACTACCCTTAGGGGATGTTAGAGGTGTGAATCCACAATGCACTTGCCTCTCCATGTGACCCAAATAACTTACAAGATGGTCAAGCTACTTTTAGATGCATCACTACCCTTCCATGTCAGCTAAAAACGTTTCGAGACAATCAAGTTGCTCATGGATGTGCCTTGACCTCTCCATAGGTTGAACACTATATCATGCATCTCCAACAAATTTTGGTGGATATAATTCATAAAATACATGTTATCATTGTGATGTCATGCTAGTGCTGATTAAGATAGTCTAATGCAACACTTAGTTGGCGAATCACACAACCAAGGTCTTGTGTCATAGGAGGGTTTTCTGTGGGGTGAAAGGGAAAAGAGAGCAGTGGATCAGTTGTTTCTCTATGGCTCTGTCCATGGTGTTGCTGCATAGCTAGGACTCTCCTCCTCTGTAATCTGTTATGTTCCTAGTCATACCGAGAAAGCATCTTAACCACCTACCACTTAATATTATTGCCCCAAGAAAGCATGTTTCTATTGCACTAGCTAGTTGACCCCTTTGTCCCATAAGAGGCCTCATTAACCACAGATCCCAATATGAATGATATATGCAAGTGGAACCATCACAAGCCACCCCAAAAGTTAACCAAACATGTGTAATGGGGCCTACAATTTTGTAGAGACTCGAGAAATATCCAAACAATAGGGAAAGATTACCAAAATTCAGATATGGCCTAGAACTTTGTAGATCCATCCATCAAACAAAAAAAGATGAAGAAAAATTAGAAATAAATGAAATAGGCCCACCAACTAGCCCTTTCTAGTTTCTAATGCCCAAAATACAAATTCATAGATACATTTGTCTCTCGAGCCACCAAGAGCCTAGAAATTCTTCCAGAAGGCCTAGCTAAAACTTCCTAGAGAAAACCCACCAAACTATTAGACACACAATCTTACTAACGAAGGAAGACAATGTAAAACAACCTTAATACATTGTTTGCAAATTTTACCACAAAATTATAAGCCAACAAGTTATCCAAGAAAGAAACCCTTCACCCAATCTTTGCCTCAACCACCTCAAAGGCACTGCTCAGACGCAGAGTGTCAACTCAAGAGGGCACCTTGGGTCCAGCTCCCAAATTTGGTTATGATGGACCACAACCTATATTATCTGAAAATTGCCAGAATATGGTTAAAATCCTTCCAGAATTGACATCATTTGAGGAATAGGGAATGGCACCTTTGGAATCTACCCATGCATTCTCATACATCCTTTAAAGTTATGCAAGTAGGCTCAAAATTCCAATTTCGACAACTGATTTGATGAAGATAATTATTGCATTAAATTTCACTTTTTGAGAGGACCAAAATTGACAAAAATATGACTAAAATTTGATAAGGAGAAGTGTGTTTTTGAATTGAAGCTCACTCATCAGCACATTGTCAGGGTTGGCTTTAACTTCATGTAGGCTCATGAAGCCCAAACGACATTTCATTTCACCCGCATCGATTGATATAAATAAAATAGATATTCAACCTCATTAGGCACTTCATCACCTCACATCAATTCTTCTCCCTCCTATTCCTATTAGTTTTTACAATTCAAATTGGAAGTATTTATCTCTCTCATATCACCGATAAGCGATTGTTCTTGATTGGGATGAGTTGCAAGAGAATTGTAGGTCTGTTATAGGGCACTTACAAACATTGTATGTGGTGGAAATAATGTCATTTGACTTTGGTTTTAGATGGAAAATTTTGGTTTTTCTAAGAAGATTGACTAATGTTGACTTTCTGGTTTGACCAAAGAAAATTGTAGACTTTGACAACATTCTTTCTCTCTCTGTTGACAAAGTTTGACTGAAGTTTTGGGAGCATATTTGGACAAATCATCGACCAGCAAAATAGGCTGCATTGACTAGGCATTGACCGAATTAAATTGGATAAAATTCAACCGTGATTTAATTATTGTTGACTTGAATAGTTAGGGTAGTCAACTTTTGTTGAATTTTTGCATATTTGATAGTTAAACGGATTTGACTCTTCCTCATCATCTTTGACATTGATATATTTGTTTTATTGTTTGGATAATGGATATTGACATTGGATATTATGTAGCCTTGGATAATGGACTCTACTGCTAAACATTTGAAGACAATATGTTAGAAGGAGATTTGCAAGGGTTTTCCCTCGAGTGGGGTTTCTCCCTAGCCATTCACCAAATTTTTGTCTCTTATCTCTTGGTTGTATTTCATTGTGCAATTATCTAGTTATCCTATCTACTATTGCTCTAATATCATTTGATAATTGAGGAAGTGAAATTGTTAGACTGGATGTTATTGGATATTGTTGAAGTAATAGTTGCAATAGAGAACAAATTGATGAAAAATGGACATGGTATTAGAGCTGAGCTGAAGACTAGCCAAAGATGCATACAGAAAGAGCACCTATTTTCTAGAAGCTAATCGAAAAAAGGAATAATATTTTGGTATAAATGTCTTCCTCTTTCTTCAAGGAGCATGAGAAGTTGGGTGATTCATAGAACTTATTGCATGGAAAGTTAGGTTGGTGATCATAGCTGACAACATTAATGTTTAAGACTTAATTCAAGGAAGGGTACCTAAGCCTCCCAAAAATGCTTCCACTACTGTCAAAAACAAGCATAAGAAGGGTGGGTTAAAAGAAAAACAAATTATAGATTATGGTATACAAGAAAATATACATGCATATGTTGGAAATTTTAGATGGTCTAAGGACATGTATGATGATTTAGATGACATGTATGAAGTCAAAAAATTGAATGAAATATTCTCTTTGAAAGATAAACTCAAAGACATGAAGATGAACAAAGGAGAATTCATGCAATGATACATTATGAGGATATCTTCCCTTAGAGATCATTTGCAAAGAAATGGGGAAACCACACCTGATAGGGAATTAATGATTATATCCCTTAGAGGCCTCCCTCTCATTTGGTAAACCTTCATTACTATTGCAGGAAACAAACATTAAATTCCCATCATTTGACGAGCTTGCTAGAAGGCTCAGTCAACAAGAATCAGGGACGATATCCAAAGGAAGAATTCAAGGATCAAATGAAGGAGGGACCACTACCTATGTTGCTCAAGAAAAAAAAAATGCAATGAAAGAAAAGGGAAAACAATAAAAATAAGGAAGACCTTCTCCATTTAATTGAGATTACAAGGATTCAATAAGGCAATATAGAGATGTTGAGTGTTCCAATTTTCATCAAAAGGGTCACTATGATCGATATTGTTCTGAAAAGAGATACTCCAAGAAGAAACTTTTTCAAGGTCCTACAACAATACTCATGGGTTCAACAACAAAAGGTCATATGAAATAAGATATGATAAAAGAAGGAATGAAAGAATTAGAGTCTCCCTTGATGATCATGAGGATAGTTATCATCCTCTAAGGGGTCAAGGAAATCCAAGTATGAAGGAAATGCTACTAATTGATATAACATATTATTTTTTTTGCATAATCTAGTTCATCTACTCCATATTCTTAGAATAGTTGGTTGGTTAATAGTGGGTCATATCATCACTTCTCTGGATATAACAAGGTTCTTTCTAATTTGGTAGAGAGAGAGACCAATTTCAACATTATTCTTCATGACAATACCACTCATCTCGTAAGGTATTTGGGTCTATCCAATTTCATCTGAATTGTTGGGATTGTTTTTGTATTCAAGATGTATTATTGTGTCAACATTAAAAAATAATTTGATTTCGATATCTTCTTTGGAAGATAAAGGAATTTGGTTTGCATTCGTTAAAGGAAAATTACTTGGCTTGTTGAATCCTACATGAGAAATGCCTTCACATTGGGAACTAGACTTGAAGGACTCTATAGAGTCATTGGAAGATCCCTTCTAGCTATGGTCCATAGTATAAATATTCAAAATGAGTTGTGGCACCAAGGCTGGCCCAACTACATTATGATTCTCTTCCGAAATTAAAGGAGTTGGTCTTTAGTATCCCCTATTTTCAAGCTCATCATAATGCAGTATGTCCTAGATGTGAAAGTGGAAACAAGATAAGGGGACCATTCCCCTCTATCAAAATTAAGATGGAAGAAATTATTCCTCTTATTCACTCTTATATATGTGGTCCTATTCTTGTGCATTATCTTGGGGGTCATCTTTTCTAATGCCTTCCTCCCACATCTACCCAAGTAACTGGTCAACCAGGGTAAACATGTGACAATAAGTTACTATGATATGATTCAACTTCCTAAGTCACCTTAAGGAAGTTGAACCGATGGAAACACTTTATATAGACCTTCCACATCAATAACATGACTCCTAGGAACCGTCCCAACCACTCAGGTAACCAACCCTTTGGTCCCACTGAATTTGTTGACCATTAAACACCCAAACACTCCCTTGATATGGATAAGCATGCATCTAGATGGTTCTATACACTCCCACAACATGGGTATGCACACATCTCAGGAATTTTCTACCTTCTGTTGTGCCTAGGTTTTTAGGATTTTACCTATTTTTTCACGTCAATAAGACAAAAGAAACAAGATAGAAGCTACAGGAAGAAAAGGTACGTTTTTCTAGATATAGTGAATGTTTTAAAGAATTTAGAATATATATTTATGGTCAAAGCAAAGGTAAAGTTATCAGGGATGTAACATTTGATGAAGACGATTCCCTTAGAAAAGCAAGGGATCTCCCTTTGCCTCCTCCCCCTAAAGAAAAGAGTGATGATATGGATATTCTAGAAGGTCCTTCTATGGTTGAATTTGACACGGACAACATTGATGATCTCACGGATCCAATGGATCATTTGGATCCTCCCCCATGAGATCCCCATACAAGGAAAATACCTATTTGGCTCAAAGACACACTACAAGATGTCGAGAAACATGCCGCTTCTCATGGAAATTTTAGAGAGGGAAAGAAGCAATGCAAGTCCCAAGCATATGTTGTCGCTATGAGTAATATGATTCAAGATGAACCCACTACCTTTGAACAAGTCATGAAGGAACCAGTCTAGAAGGATCCAATGGTCGAAGAATACGAGTCTATTATGAAAAGTGACATATAGGATATTCTGCAGAGACCAAAGGGAAGATCTGTTGTAATCTCTAAGTGTCTCTATAATATCAAGCATGGGACTAACGAAAGCATCGAAAAAAACAAGGGAAGGTTTGTGGCCCATGGATTGTCTCAAAAAGAGGGAGAATATTACAATGAAATGCATGTGAAGGCAACTTTCTTACATGGTTTGCTACAAGAAGAAGTGTATGTTGGACACCCTCCAGGATTTGAAGTTCATGATAGGAAAACCCATGTATGTCGATTGAAGCAATATCTCTATGGATTGAGGCAAGCCACTCATGCTTGGTATGCTTGTATCAACAACTACTTGATAAATCTGGGATTCACAAGGAGCAATGTTGATCCAAACTTATACTTCAAAACAATTCAAGGTATGCCTCTAATTTTGGTATTATATGTTGATGACTTATTCATGATAGGTGAAGATCCTTTCATTCTATAATGTAAGGGGAAGTTGGCTTTCGAATTCGAGATGAAAGAGCATGGGTTGATGGACTATTTCCAAGGATTCGAAATATGGAAAAACTCATGTAAGATTTTCATTTCACAAGGAAAATATGTTTTGAAAGTACTAGAGATATTTCTCATGGTGAGTGCAAGTAGATATGGTACATGATGATCAATGGACAACTATGGATAGGTGGAATTCTCCCTAGTTGAGAGGGAGCATTAAATTATGCAACTAGGGTCAAAATCCCACATTGGATAACTCACTTTATGAAGATAATTATTGCATTAAATTCCTCTTTTTGATAGGATCAAAATTTACCTAAAGATGACCCAAATCAGATAATGACAGGTGGGTTTTTGAATTAAAGACCACTCATGAGAAAACTGTGAAGGTGAGCTTCAACTACATGTAGGCTCATGAAAACCAAATTACATCTCTTTTCACCCTCATCAATTCATATAAATAAAAGAGACCTTCATCTTCATTTGGCACTCCATCTCCTCACATCACATTTTCTCTCTCATATTCATATTAGTTTGTACAACTCAAATTGGAAGGATTTCTCTCTCTCATACGAATGATAGGCAATTGTCTTTTATTCCGCCAAGTTGCAGGAAAATTGGAGGTGAGTTGTAGGGAATTGACTAATGTTGATCAAGTTAAAATTGACATCATTTGGCCTTAGTTTTAGGTGGAAAAAATCGATTTTTTCAAGCCACATTGAAGGACACTCAAATCAAGGAAATTTGAGTAGTTTGACTGATGTTGACTTTGTGGTTTGCCCATAGAAAATTGCAAATTGTGACAACAATATTTCTATCTCCATTGAGTAAATTTGACCAAAGTTTTGGTATCTATTTTGACAAATCCTTGACCAACAAAAGAGGTTGCATTTATTGAGCATTGGTTGAATTAAGTTGGAGCAAATTTGGCCTTGATTTGACTATTTTTGACTTGACTAGTTAGGGTAGTCAACAACTATTGACTTTTTGCAGATTTGATAGCTAACTAGATTTGACTCTTCCCCATGATCTTTGACGATTAAATTTCGTGCATTTTTCTTTTAGACATTCATTTTATTTAATTGAATTTTATTCGTAGATTTATAATGCAATATAATATAATTGACGTACACTACTTAATTACTGTCATTATTGCATTTTTTTTACTTTTACAAAGAACCGAAACATACCACCGTTGAGATATTTCAAATTTACTATTACAGTACTAATTTTTTTATTATAAATTAATTTTATAAAATTATATATTATATTTAATACAATAAAAATTATAAGATTGAAATTTGACGTTATGTAGTTTTTTTATTCACAATTTTTGAATTATTTTAGTTATAAATGTAAATCTAAAATTTCCAACTTGTTAATGAATATTAGATGGTGGTAATAACGATGACAATAAAAGTGGAACTCTTTTCTCAACCCAAAGAGCTCATCATGCAAAAGAGCTACGGACCGGTTCCAAAAAAGGTTAGTTTACATTGCATGCATTTTTTGTCCAGATATTCATTTTTATTTACTGAAATTTTAGATTCACAATGCAAGGTAAAATAATCGATCAACTATATACATTGGTTAATTAGTCTTTATCTTTATTTAATTTTTTCCATTGATAGTTATTATTATCTGGAGAACATTTTACATGACAAACCTTCTAAAAGCAAACTAATAACTTGGTAAATCTTGGAGGTAACAAAATTTAAATTAAGTATTCTAAAAAATTACAATCATTCATCACGGGTTTTTGACCTTTACATAAAAGCAATACTAATCTTGGAGATTTCTGAAATACTATTGTAATGCTAAATTTTTTTATTATATTGTTATGGACCATTTTTTAATTTTTTTATTATAAATATAAACCTCAATTTTCCATTTATTTGTGAATGTTAGATGGGCGAAAGAAGCATGCAGAAGTGCCACACGCTGGTTCCCCTCCGAAAGCAGGTTAGTAAGAGTACATTGCACCAACCCTACCGGACTTTCATTTTACTTACTGGAATTTTATTTGTACATATACAATGCAATATAATATAGTTGATTGATTTTGTATTCATACAAAAAAGTTGAATTATTTTCTTAATTATAAAATAATTAATTATTTTGATTAAAAATTTATTAATATTTAAAAAATAATATTTTGACTATTTTATTAATTTAAATAATTTATTTATTTGATAAAAAATTATTAATGTTTAAAATTTTATTTTATTAGGAACTGAAAATAATTTTTAAATTATAAAAAAAATTATTTTGTTGGTGTATGTAGAGTTTTTAGCATTGCTATTCATTATAGTTATCATTTATTTGTAGTAGAAATTATAGAGTAGAAATAGGTGGCTTTATTTTCTCAAGAAATACGATCAAGTATTCGAGAAATTCAAGGAGTTTAGTCATGAAGTGGAAACTTTAAATGAAAGAAAGATAAAATCTTTGGGATATGATAATAGCGGGGAATACAGTTCTAAAGTATTAATTTCATATTATAAAGAAGCCGGAATTAAGAGGGATCTCATTGTTCCATACTATCTCAAACAAAATGGACTGGCTGAAAGAAAGAATAGTAAAATGGAATAAGGTGTGCAAAAAATGCTACTTGATCTAGATTTACCAAAGTTTTTCTGGGGAGAAGCAATAATGACAACTATATATATTAAAAAAAGAAGTCCTCATAGAATTCTCGATAATATGACACTCGAGGAAAAATTCATAAGAAAGAAGCATAGGAAAGAAGCCAAGTGTTTAACATATTTGAATTTTCGGGAGTCCGACATATATCCATGTTCCAAAGGACAAGTGAAAGAAGTTGGATTCTACAAGCATTAAAGGGATCTTCGTTGGCGATTGTCTCTCCTTAAAGGAATATAGAATTTACATCAAGGAAGGGAGACACATTAAAATAAGAAGGGATGTAATATTTGATGAGGATCAAGGCAACAAAAATTTGAAGGATATTCCTATTGATTCTGATGACAAAGATCTACACATATTTGAAGAAGAAGAAGAAGTACAACCCAACAACCCTTCTACAATTAAATAGGAAGAAGAAGGATCAATTGAGCCTATTTAAGTTGTGGTCATACTAAGCACAAGGAAGAGGCCAAATTGGTTAAAAGACCCCCTTGAAGATGCTAAAGGGCATGGAGTTGTGAAAGGAACCCTCATGGAAAGCAAAAGGCCAAAGATGTATTCTGGATATGTTTCATATATGAAAAAGATAGTTGAAGAAGATCCATTTACATTTGAGGAAGATGCTCATAAAGAAGTATGGAAGAAATCTATGTAGTTAGAATATCAATATGTCGTGTAGAATGGGGTTTTAGAAATTGTTCATAGACTTAGTGACAAATCGGTTGTCAGCTAGAAATGGATCTTCAAGACGAGACTGATTGTTGATGGAAGCACAACAAATACAAGGTGACTTTTGTTTCAATAGGTTTCTCTTAGAAGGAAGACATAGATTATGAGGAAACCTTACCATCCACTGCAAGATATACTACTATTAAATATTTTGTTTTGTTCGCTACCATAATGGGATGGAACATCCATCAAATGGACACGAATATAATATTTTCGAATGGGACCATCGATAGGGAAGTATATATTGAGCAAACCAAAGGCTTTGAAGAAAATAGCAGGGACAATCATGTCTATAAACTGAAGAACGCCATGCATGGTGTGAAGAAAGCTCCTAGGGCATGATATGGAAGAATGGATGCATACATTATAAGAATTGGGTTCGTGAAGAGTTTCATTGATCCAAATATCTAAATCAAGGTTGTGAACAATGAGTCGGTCATTATTCTATTGTATGTTCATGATCTATTCATCACAGGTGTAGGGAGAAGAATACGAGGATGTAAGAAGATGTTGGCACTAGAATTTGAGATGAAGGATCTTGGATTGATGCACTATTTCCAAGGTATGTAAATTTGGAAAAATCCTTGAGAGATATATTTGGGGAAAGGAATGTACATCATCAAGTTGTTGCAGAAATTTGGGATGATGGACTCCAAGCCCATGACTACTCTTATGATCACCAATCTCAAGAAGTTGAGGAGCTCTAACTCAAGTCTTGAGGATCCTACTTCCTATCATCAGTCTATGGGTTCTTTGATGTATCTAGTAAATACTTGGCCAAAAATATTCTTTTTTAGTGAACATCCTCAAATAGTTTTAGTTGGAGCCTTGTCATGATCATTTGATAGTTGTCAAGCATATATTGAGATATCTTTGGGGTATGATACATCACTGCCTAAAATACAGTGGCAAGGAATTCAAGCTAATTGGATTCACAAATTTAGGTTGGGGTGACATGAGATCAACGGAAGAAGAACTACCAGAGGATGCTTTAGTTTTGGATTTTCCGTGATCTCATGGATGAGTAGAAAAAATTATCTTGGTGCTTAAAGTAGTGATGAAGAAGAGTATGTGGTCGCACGTAAAGTAGGAAAGGAGGTTTTAGGGTTCAAAAAGCCTTTGACATATTTGTTTGAGAAGCCTCTAGATCCTATCGTGATTAATTGTTATAATCAAAGTTGCATCCAGACATTTGGAGATCCCCTATTTCATGCTAGGATGAAGCATATCAATAATAAGTTCCACTATATTAGGAACTTGGTGCATGATGACATTGTGAAGCTACAGTATGTCCTGATAGACGATCAGGTCACTGATATAATGACAAAGTCTTTTCATAATAAGAAATTTGAGTATCTTAGAAGAATGCTTGGTTTAGTTGATATTGTTGATTTTGTTGATGATAAAAGTTTGGAAGAGATTTGTGGACGCATTGTGTGTGAGAAACATTAGCTCGGAGGACATTTGGAAGACACTATCGGTTGATGTCTAGTTCTCAAAGTAGGGAAGGTGGTGTTGGTCTTAGGGCTCTGGCCTAATAAACTCACCTAGATCTCTTGGTTGATGGTTAGCAAGTAAGCATGATGGTACCTAAAAAGGCTAAAAGCTATAGTCGATCTTAGTCCCACTTGGATAGATTTCCCTCGTGAGGAATCTAGTCCATTACATTAAGGTGCTTAAATTGTTGAAGTACGTTATGTCAATTAAAAAA
>APFE030609588.1:0-12843 GCA_000404065.3 Pinus taeda | reverse complement strand
GAGAGAGAGAGAGAGAGAGAGAGAGTGATGTGGGGGGAGATAGAAGGAGGTGAGAGAGAAATTTGAAGAGAGATAGGAGAGTGGGAGTGAAGAGAGAGAGGTGCAAAAAGGAATAGGGATGGGGAGAGATATATATAGATATGGAGAGAGTGTGTGCATGTTTGGGGATAAAATAGAGAGAGTGAATAAGAAAGAGACACATAAATACAAAAATAGATGTTATATAGTATTATATAACCTACCTAGATCCATCTTGAACCTGTATCTATCAACTACTGAGAGGGATCAAATGTCTCGAGGTACACACGTTTCGTCATGTTTTGAACTAAAAAATGATGTTTTCACATCGAGAGATTGGATCCTTCTTGGCGCTTGATAGATCTGTGATTAAGATGGATCTAGGCTAGTTATAGGTATTTGAATTTTTTATGAGGAAAGTCATACTTGGATATTTTATATAGTTTTAACATAATTGCATGTATTTGACGTTTGTGGTTTTCTTTATAAATTATAAATTATATATTTTTCATGAAATTTATTTTTGCACATCAATACTAAAGCATGAAGTTCTTAACATAGGGTTTAAGGGGTGGCACTATGTTCTTGTAGGATTCAAGGTAATGTCATGAAACCTCAACAACCTTTCATACAACATAGACAACATTGCTCCTACCGAGTTTCAAACCTCATATTCACATTCAACAAGTTGTGTGCTCATCTAGGGGTTCACATTCCTATTAAGAGGAATGCCAACCATCACAAAGCCATCATGAAAGCCCAAAATTGGCATATGGTACCAAGAAGACAAATAATGATCATAATTGTTATGAAATAAAACCATATTTAGAAACTAAGGGAATATTATTGTAGTTGCATGTATTCCTAAATAAAGTATTTCTAGTAACTTAGGCGGTGGGAAATGGCATAATTTTTCTTTCTAATAATAAAATGACATCAATTTTGTATTAATATTAATGAAAATTTGTAATTTACATCATATAAAATATAATAAATTTTTTTTACTTGAATGTCATGATATTGTAATATGTTCAACATCTAATGTTCGGGAAATAATGTAGGTATTCTTCAGTATATATTTGATCTAGCCATAAGCTCCATCCCATTTCAGATAATCTATCAAAATTTTAAAGTAATTCCATGTGAATGTCATGAAAGGGTATAACCCTGAAGATTATAATCAGCTCCACAACTCTAATATTCCATTGATGTAGTAAATAAGTGTTTAAGGAAGTATAACCTTTCATCCAATCTATAACAACTTCTAAATCCCCTATCACTTGTAATATTAGATTGCTGAAGTAACAATTAAAATGATTAACATAAATGATTGACTTGTGCTATTTTATTACCTGTTAAGTGTCATATTTATCTTAGTAGGCTAAATTAGTCATTCACGTTAGTCATTTTTAGTTGTATTACTTATTAGCTAGTCATATATTTTAATGTGATACTAAATTAGTCATTTATGCTAGCCATTTTTAGTTAATAAATTAATATTGCTCAATTTTGCTAGTATTTTAGTTGGAAAAACTACGCTGACTAACTTTTTGAGTCACCTAGTCAGTAATTTCGTCATTTTGTTGTAGTGATGTGATAATCCCTAGCAAATCTGGTTGGATAATTGAAGGAAGCGTTGTTATATGGACCATGGACTTTGATATCTCCTGAATTTTAGTTCAAGAGGGAGAGGATTTCCTCTCATTGAATATAAGTATTTATTGAGTTATGATGTATCCTTGTTTTGATTAGATTATATATCTAATGATTATGTTTATTTCTTATACTTCCTCCAAATGTATTAGAGTATATGAATGTTTCTAACATCCTTGATGATATGTGATGAGTAGATCCTTCTTGAGGATCATTTGACATGAAGGAAAGAAAAGATAGATCTGGAAAGAGGTAAAGAGGTACTTGATGAAATGGTCACAAGCACTACAAGTTGCCTATGAGAAGGTGCATAGTTATTTAAATACCACAAGGTATGCATGGTATCTTGTATTTCAACAATAACATTTATGGCTAGGTAAGCCTGAAGACATTTTAGGAATGTATATTTCTTTGATGGCTCATACATCCATATGAAAGTGACTTGGATCTATGCTTTCTGTGATGAAATGATGCACCTGGTGTTGAAAATTTTGATATTATTGAATTATATGAGGCTATCTAATATTGATACTTTGGTACACTCGATGATTGGATAACATCCATTCATTGGACATCTTGATCCGATAAGGAAGCCTAACACCTTGAATCTAGTAAATGATACTCTTGATACTTGTCATGATGGATTTCATATAGAAGTATAGGTTGTTGACTCTTACACATGATACTACTAGTAATGCTTGTCATAAGCATGATGAAAGCATATGGAACGATATATTGACACTGCCTTTTCTTGAATGACCTAAATTGATCTCATTGGTCATGATAAGCATGGTAACCTTGATGTGAGAGGTATAACAATGAGATTGTTATTATATATCTCTTACTACATGTGGTCGCATCTTGATCATGGAATATGGTTAAAATAAATTTTCTGACTTGATGAAGTCACTTGACAGAAAGTGCTCATAATCTTTGAGATATGATGTTGTATCTACATGTTTCTTTGAATATAATCTTTGATGAAATATTGATGTCATAACCATGATATATATATATCTATATCTATATATATATATATATATATATATCTAATGTTTATGATCTACCATATCTTCTATTGTCCGACTCTAGTAGAGATAGGTTGACGACATGACTGAATGTGAATGAAGTAGATTTCCAGTCAGAGGGAGAATCTATTCTCAAGATTCTTACTCACATTACTATCTGCTCTATGTATTGTTGAAGTATGGTCTATTTGAGATTATTGAATTGTAGTAAAGTATCAGATATGAAGCTTGTACATAAGTTAGTGTTTCTGTTCGAGACATAAGTGCATAACCACGAAATCTTGTCCCTTGACACATGCATGCTAAGGCCTAGGTAGCATCTACGTAGCTAAAGATGCTCCCATGCTAACCAAAATGGAGCATACAGGGGTTGACAATAGTTGACAATAATATAAAGCATTTTGATGTTTTCTACACTCTGAACCAAGGTGTACTTTACATATTATGCCACTGTAATTTGATTTATGAAGTGGTTGGGTTAATCTATTGACCACATAAAAAAAATTGAAGTATTATACATGAAATTAGATGTTCACTTGGAAGATGTCAGTTCCATAGATGTGTTGCAGATAATAAGATCCGGAAGCATGAAAATCTTGAATGTTTTCCATAAGATGAACATGTAGAATTAACATGTGTTTGCAGGTAACGAGGATATACGTATAGATATGTCACTATGCTTTTCCTACAAGAGGTTGGGATGATTTGGCTAATTTATATAGATGAATGGTGTGTTGTGATGATGCTTGAAGATAGATTTGAATTGATTATTGAGATATTCTTTAACTATATATCTCTCTACGATAGTAAATTTGGACTTAACCTCATGTCTAAATATTTGATATAACAATTGTTGATTTCCATTGATGTCAATGATATGTGGGTATTTAGAAAATGGCCTCCTTGTTCCTTGCATAATGGTTGGGGTATTGATAGCTTTGATTCAATATGAACATGGAACCTGCATGACTCATCCTTGGTGTATGCATTTTCACCTAGTTTGAGAAATGACATGTGTTATGACTATGAGAATGACTTGATAAATTTTGGATTGATAATGCATGGTTGATGACAAATTGTTGGAATAACAATAAATGAAGTCACGACTTAATACATGCTCTCCCTATCACCCAGTTGAAAGTATCGATACTTTGATATGAATGAATTTGATAATGGTTGTGATCTAGCTTCTAAACTTTGATGAGTTGACTTTGGTTATGTGATGGTACAACATTGATTTATGTAAGGCTTATTATCATGGATTAGAAAGGAATTATGGTTAGAGCATTGCATGAAGAAATCTCCCCAATCCATATATGTCTATATTGGATAATTATCTAATGAAGTCAAGATGATGAGTTCCAAGGTATGACTCTGATTTTGATTATGGTTTTGGTTTTACATCTTTATGCTCTACTCTTGACATGTGATGAGCCTTTGATGATCTAAATCACAAGGATATATCTTTTGAAGCTCAAAATGATCTATAATGGCTTGATTAATGGATTTCTGGAATTGGGAAAATAAACTCTATACTTCAAAACTATTGAAAAATGTTTTTGAATGATGAAAATGCAAATCCTTGGATACTCTGATTTGAAGTTTAAAGGTAGCATTGAACTTGACGTGGTATCTGACAGTTGATTGAAGAATTCATGCTTTGTTTTGAACATCTATATATATCTATATA
Source organism: Pinus taeda (assembly GCA_000404065.3). NCBI lineage: Eukaryota > Viridiplantae > Streptophyta > Pinopsida > Pinales > Pinaceae > Pinus > Pinus taeda. Next base: position 8,454 of record APFE030609588.1, on the reverse strand, counting down.
CATACATATATATCTATATAAACAATTACATATACATATTATATTTGTAATATTATTATCCTACTATATCTATATTAGTATATCTATTATAGATATATATATAATATATATATATAATACAACCACACACACACACACCACACACACACACACACACACACACACACACAACACAAACACAAGATATATATACACACACACATATATATATTTATAGATGTGCATAGAACTTGAATAAATTCATGAGTGAGTGACTTCATTCACATAGAGTTGCCACGAAACATTCTTTGAAATATTTGGATGAGATTTCTATTTTTGAGGCAGCCATATTTCTCCTATGATATGCATCTGCATGGATGTATTGTTGCTCATAGATATTATTGTTAAACAAATTTGGAGGTTGTTTTAGTATGGGATTTTCCATGATATCTTGGATAAGAGGTGCATAGTACAATTAAGTATGTGTAAGATGTTGCTAGCATGGCTAATTGTGAGGGATGATGAGGAAGCTCCTTAGAGAGTTATCTAAGCATGATCTGGATATAATATGGATACATATTGATGACATAAAGTGAGGTTTGATTTGCATAAAGCCCCATATTTATAGTTGGGGACAAGATACTCTAATATATTGAGACAACATAGTTGTTTTAGACAAGCTCAAGCTTGTGGTTGGAAGCTCCTTGAGAAGGAGGATGATTATAATATCCTTTTAAGATTTATATGATTATTTAGGTTTTGACATGATATTTTATTTGATGTATTGTATGAATAGAAAATAACTTCAATTGAGATGATATGATACTACATTTGAGTGTTTTTAGAGTAGCGTTGATCAAGGACACTGAGCCAACTCTTCCTCCCTGTCTGAAATCCCAAGATGAGGAATTGAGATAGAGGGATCTTAGGGTTGAGGTAACTCTAGATAATAAGGTATGGCCCCTATTTGTTACCCATAGGATTGAAGATGTCTCTCCCTTATCTTCATAAGGATGCATAATGTTGCTCTATTGTTTGGTCTTTATAGGGTATACACTAGTTGGAATCATACCCACAAGTTGGGCTTTCTAGGAATACTACTCCTCATTAAGCCAATGAGTTGAAAGTGTAATTGGGGTGTACAACCCAAGTCGATTATGATGCAGGTGTTCTACCACATGACTCTTTAGGGTCATTGATGGGAATATTAGTAGGCAATAGGATGGGTTGAGATAACACTATGTGATTCTAGGTTGATATTGAGCTTCCTGAGGAGATCCCAAGGTCGAGATGTGCTCCCTTGTGTGTTTGGATATCCTATTTCTTGATGTGGTTCTAGGTTGATATGTGCTCCTTGATGATATTATCTTTGATGATGATATTCTAGGTATTAGCCTTGTGGTAGAGATTCCTGAGAGCATCCTAATGGATAGAGAGTGGTAGATTAGCCTCCCCTCCCACAACAAATTCTTTCTATTCTATATTTGAGAATGTTCATGATACAAGCATGAACAATCAATAAATAAGCATGAATGAGAAAGGGATATATCAATATGTACATTGATTATCTATGATGATGAGATATTTGAGGTGGATGTCATGATTACTACATGACATATATGGTTAGGGATGATATATGATGACACTTGAAGAAACAATAATGGCATATTGATCGATGGACATATATTGGCAGGTGGAACTCTCCCTAGTTGGGAGGGAGTGTTAATTTTTTCAATTTCGGTAAAATTCCACCTTGTACATCTCAGATGATCAAGATCATGATTGCATTAGATTCCCCTTTTCATGAGGACCAAAATCAACCTAAATATCACCTTATTTGGACACACGAAAGTTGGGTTTTGAATTTATTTATTCACTCATGTATGTTGGGTTAGGTCGAGCACATGTCAAATTCAATAGGTTGGCCTCAACCCCAAGTGGACCCAAATGAAAGCCTATAAATAGAATAGACTTGAAGCTCATTCGGATGCACTTGATTAAGCCATATTCTCTTTTCTTATTGTCTTGGTTCACACTAGTCTGATGGAGGAAAGCTCACCCAAAGGATATGAAACTACATGGTCGAAGCTCAAATTGATCTAGGGTTTTCTAGATCTAATACACTCGCATATAATTGAGTATTTTCATTCTTGGATGCTGGAATAGTATGGTCTTGACAACGTCCAATGTTCCTTGAAACTCACACAAGGTGTTTATGGAAGCGTCTCGGTGGCTAGGTTTTTCTCTGCTCAATTTGGTCCCTAGACACATCCACATTATGGTATTGAGAGAAACTCAGCTACCATAGATTCTTGCACATAAGGCTTACGAGAGAATACAAGGATTGAGGTAGATCTAGGTATGTTTGACCCTGGATGTCCTCATCTAGTTCACTTGAGAGCATCTAGATCTATTCTGGATGCAGCTTCCCAGTTCTGTAGAGAGTTTCCAAGATTGTTGTAGACGCTCACATAAATCCTCCTCCCTATGTCCAAGATTGAAATATGATATTTCAGTATTGCAAAAAATATGCTCAGTGACAGTAATGTTCAACAATATCCAACAATTGAGGACAGCCAGTGACAAGACATTACAACCATTAGAGTGAGGGTTTTGATTACAAGCATGTTTATATCTGTTTCATGGATATCATATTTGTTTTGTTTCACAGATGTTGGTATCCCAAAATGCCCCATTGTTATCCCCTTCCTATCACAAAAACAAAACCATTAACCTATGTTTTTCTACATAAACCTCCTCATTCCCGCACTAATCCAAGAATACTATCTATTCCTACATAGACATTATATTTCATGTTTAAGGTATATTAAGTGCTTAATTAATAATTTTAAGTAGATTTTGTGCCTTTAAATACTTCTTGTAACTTATATTTACTTTTCTAAAGTATTTGATAAAGCTGAAGTATTAATCGTTATGCTAGCTTGATCTAGTGTAGGAAGATTCCTACACTGCTGGAAACTATCCATTCTTTGATCTTCGTAACGGGCGATCACTCCACGTGGGAATATTGGTCCATGTCATCCAGTTCAATTGGGGTTATCTCAAGTTGAAATTAAAGAAGAGGAAAATCAGGGATATAGCCGAAGGTCAGTCTACGGCCACAAATAGTTTGCACTTTATTATAGGCATCAACTTAAGTTGTAATTCTGTTTTTTATTGTTGTTTCAGTCGAAAGACTTGATTTGGAACAACATTAATTTTTGGTTATGGCCATAGGCCGAAGGGTTGTATAAAATGTAGATTTCAAATAAAACTAGCTAGGAAGCAATAGTGATAGCAGATTGTTATAATTACAAGTTTATTTGTAGTTTCATTGTTACCCTCATTCTGGGTTGGACTTGAACTCTCATGTAAATTCTTTATCGAAATTAATACAAGGAGCTGTGCCATGGATTTTGTATTCTGGATGTGATTCTTCATTGATGTATCGATAATGTGTTGAAGGTTTTCATTTCCTAAAATGGGAAACGAGCTGGTTGGCTAGGGCCCAGCTAATCGAACTCATTTACCCTCTTTCTTGTTATCTTAAAAGGTGTGTTAACTTTATTCATTTATTGTAGTGTGATTTGAATCTCGAATTTTGTGCTTGCCTATGAATTCTGTTTTAATCCATTAAATAGTCAAGTGTGAACAGATCCGTTGTGTGTAAGTTAAATTAAATTGTTTCATATAATTTCTTTGTTGGTTTGATTTCACTTGGATCATGTAGATGAGATCCTTCCCGCAATAATGTATGCAGGATCTTGCACTTTGGTTCAGTAGTTCTTCTATAGAGAATATTCCATTCTTTTCCTTTTACATTATTTAATCTATTTATGAAAAGCAAGTGTTTGTTTTTAATACTGAAAGTCGAATTCTTAAATATTAAGGATAACTTTAGGAAATAGAAGAGAACGTTGTTGCATATCTCAAATTGTATTTGCACTTCACAATTTAAGGAAAAAGACTAGAAGTAATCTTGAATATTATAGTGAACCATTTCGAGTTATATTTGTTTACATGAAAAACTCCTCTGACTGAAGAAATTTTGCTTTACTTTCGAAGATTGTTTTTATCTTAAGAGTTTCTTTCTATTTGTAAGATTTAATTGACTAAAGCATTCTTTGTTTAGAAAAAATTTTGGCGAAATCACATAATTGATCATTTGTCGACGCGTTTCGAACCAACCAGTGTGGTTCATCGTCAAGACAAGTTGAAGATACAGATCCAGATCAGCGTGTTAAATAGTCTAAGCAGAGACTCCAACGGCTAAAAAGACTAACGGCTATTTTTGAAAAATAGCCGTTAGTATTTTTAGCCGTTGGAGTCTCTTCTTAGACTATTTAACACGCTGATCTGGATCTGTATCTTCAACTTGTCCTGACGATGAACCACACTAGTTGGTTCGAAATGCGTCGACAAATGATCAATTATGTGATTTCACCAAAAAATTTTCTAAACAAATTATGGATCACAGAAGTCTAAACTCTTTAAAGCATTCTTTTCGTGTGCCAGAATATTTCAAATTCTACTCACACTTGCAATTCCTTTAATAATTAGCATTCCCTTTTATCTTCCCAAAAGAAACTTGGAATATTTGATGTAGGAAAATTTGTTCAGGTACAAGGACTGATGTGTTGCTACAGAAACAGAAGTGCTCCAATTCTTGGGGCATAGAGCCCCTACCGAAAATATAAGTCTTTAGTATAAGTAGAAGTTATACTTTTCACATAAGTTCTATACCTACACTAGTGCAAGGAGATTGCAAGAGTACATGAACGACCGCTTAGTGTGAGAAGGAAAATCATTAAGATGGCAAATCTTTTCAAACGCCCACTTGTTAAACTACCAAAACCTATACTGAGGATAGATATATAATTTCACTTCATTGATTAAGATAGTTTACAATAGTGTAAAAGTTCCTTTATTTGGTTTATTCGCAAATGCATCCTTTTACATTCCAGCATTAGGATTACTTTGGTGTTAATTTCCTTTGAGATTTTTTATGTTTAATTCTACAAAGTTTCAATTGAGAAGTAAGAATATGAATAGGAAATGTTCATACCACTTCTGGAATTACTTGTGCTTCATCTCTAACTTTACGAAACCCCCAGGTTGACATTTAAGTGTTGAAGGATATTGCTTAAGTGCAATTCATGCACCGAACATTTTGGCATCATTTCCAAGGAGGCCATTTGAATTGGTAAGAAATTTTCATTTTTGCTATAGGGTTAAGTCTACTATTATTTTTTTCTTGTAGTGTGATTCTATTTGCTTGAAGGCATTTATAGGTGCTTAGCTATTTTTGAATTGCAACATTTTTATTGGAATTTTGTTTTGTCGTTTTTTGAAATGAATGCCTAAAAGAGGTAGTGGTCCGAAGCCCACCACGACCAAAGAAATATTGCTTAATCTAAAACCAAATCTCGTCTTGGGCCTTCTTTTGCAGGCATAAAATTCAAACAAACACATACTCATGACGCAGAAATAGTCTACTTGGGCTTTGGTAGCAGTGGTCCAAGTGTGACACAACCCACAAAGGGGAAGAAGGGGACTACTGGAACCCATAGTCAACCTTCTCAGCCTGTTGAGAGTGGCTTGCATGGAATAATAACCATGGAAGAGTAGGAAGACCATGTAGAAGGAACTGGTGGAAATCAAGTAAATGAGGAAGAATCCACTTTTGGATTCACAATTGTGGATCCTAATACACAAGTACAAATTAAAATTATTTCACCATTAGCTCTTCCTCATTTCTATGGGAAGGTACATGAAGGCCCAAACTCTTTCTTATTTGAGTTTGATATTTTGTGTAGAAGTTATGATTATTCATTTGATACCCGAATGTTAAAGTTGTTTCCTCCAACACTCAAGGATGCAACACTCTACTGGTTCATGTCACTAGGAGGAAACACTATATCTTTTTGGGAACAAATTAAGAGAGTGTTCTTCTCAAAATATCACGAATGTTTTCAAACTATAGATATTCAAGATGAAATCTTCACTATTGTGAAAATGATGATGAGGCTCTAGAGGACTATTTGGAGAGATTCCTATACATCCTCGAAAGGTCAAAGAAACAATTTGATCTAAGTATGATTAGAACCTTGTTCTTACTGGCACTTAGTGACTATGCTAGGAATAATCTAAATCTATCAGGAGAATGGGGATATTTCTAAAAAATATTACGATCAAATCTGTGACTTGTGCAAGAAATCCTCGAGGAATCAATATAGATCTGGTAAAGAAATTCAGAATAGAAATCAGAAAATTTAATCTATTAATGCTATGATTATTGGATTAGAAAACAAAATGGACAATATGAAAATTAAAATAATGAATACTCTTAGTAAACAAATAGGCTCTTTGAAGTTTTAGCAAAATCTTGTAGAGGAACAAGAGTCATTGTCTATATTTTGTGAAAAATGTAGAAGAAAGCATCTTTTAGGAGAATATCCTCTCAATATTAACGCAACTCATAAATGTGCAATTGTACAAAGAACCATGCCACGGAAAAATGTCCCTCCATACCTGGGCTAAAAGTTGTACTTGAAGGAGGAAAACCTGAAGTCGAATCATTTCATGCTATGGGAGCATGAAGAAATTGGCCTCAGGTAAGTGCAGGTATGGCTCGTGAACCTCCACCGCAGTTTTTGGTTATAATGCACATTCATATTCCTATCCTAAAACTAGTCACTCTCAACATTGGCAGCATGGGAACCAATATAATTATGGACAACCCTCCCAATATTGGTAATAAGGATGGAGAGGGCCAAACCATTCACAGCATTCCTATCCTAGAACTATGCAATCATATCCTCCTACATATGCACCTTACCCAATGCCACAACCATCATTTCCTCAATTGGGTTATCCAATGCCACCATTGCCTTTACCTCCACCGTTTCAACCTCCTCACCTACCTGCCCAACCTTCACCCAACCCAAATAACAAATAATTACAAATGATCCATTCTATTAACTTGCTTTCCTCATCCAGATATCAGTCCATGCGAATTGGAGTTAATGAACTCCAATTGAGATCGGGGAAGATAATAGCCTCTGAAAATTAAAAGCAGCCTATGGTGATTACCAATGAGAAAGGTGAGGAGGAAAACCTCGACCATTCTAAAAAGTATGACACCATCTAGCCTATCCCTGTATCTTCTAAGCCTTTTTCATCTTCTTCCAACTGACCTCCCTATCCAAAGAGTTTAGTTGTGGAGAAGAATGACCCCATGCCTGAGTCTATCCTGGCTAGTGAGCTTAGGAATATTTTCATAAACATACCTTTCCTGCAAGCTATTAAAGAGATCCCCATTTGTACACAAATAATTAGGGAAATTTTTCTAAAGAAGCTAGGAAGGAGAATATTAGAACCTCAAACTATTCACTTTTTCGGTAGAGCAATAGAGTTAATGACGGGGTGTATGCACATGGAGGAATATCCCGAGCCCAGAAACCTTGTTGTCTCTGTTCAAATAGGTGATTTCCTTGTTTCAAATGTACTTATAGACATATGAGTGGCATTAATGTTATGACCAAGAAAAGCATGGATCAACTTGGATTGTTTCATACTCATCCTACTCCCATTGTGCTTGAAATAGTAGACAAATCTGAAATCAAGCCAGAAGTGGTGTTAGATGATGTGGTCATTTCTTTAGACTCTTGGGAATACCTCAAAGAATTCATTGTGATTCATCCAAAGAAACATGTGGGAGGACATCCCTTGATATTGGGATTACCATGGCTTGCTATGGTCGATGCTTATATCGGAAATCGTTCTGGTGACATGTATATTTCCCATGGAGATTCTAGGAAGGTCACCGTGTATCCACCCACTAGATCCATTCAGGAGCTTCGATACACTTTATGGTTAAACTATAGTAGTGATGAGGAGACTAATCCTATTTCTGTCATACATCAGAATGTTGAGCTCTCGCAGAAGGGTGAGATTCAAGACTTCTTGAACAATATAGACACCATGCCAAATTTTGAGTCATTGAGTTAGATTTTTAGTATAGATTTTCAGGAAAGTCATGACTTTCTACCTCCCTCACCACCATCTCTAACGACACCTCTATGTACTCTAGAGCCTAATACCACTCTTGTTGAGATTATTCTGAGATTGTTAGGATATTCCGACACATAGGAATAGTTAAGTTCAACTTGGTCTAGTATAGAGTTAGGTTAGCGTTAGGTAAAGTGTGTTTCTTTACCGTTGTACATTTTGTAACTTACAATCCGACGGTCACGATATGTAGTGATCCGACAGTTCATTCTCTCCTCGGTATTACCGACACTTGATCCGTAGCTTGACACCCGATTGGTCCATGAATTCTATTTAAAGTGCATGGAGGGTCATTTGTAGGTTCACCGTGCATGAGAGAAGCTTATGTAAATTTTCATTCTTTTATTAATAAATTGCCTGTAGTAGCCACGGTGGCGCAGGCCATGGACTGGTTCCCTCTCTGAG
>APFE030609583.1:20448-35358 GCA_000404065.3 Pinus taeda | reverse complement strand
AAGTTTTAATCCTTCGTAACGAGGCCGAATTTCTCCGGGAGGTTCACCGCGTATTCGACGGGCTTGCCTCAATAGATCGGCCACAGAAATAACTTCAGGAGACTCGCCCGAAGTCTACGGGAGCGTCTCGGTGGTTCAGCCACAGCTAAAGATTTTTAACTACTACACACGAAATCAAAGTAAAATCTCAAGAAAAACACCTCAGGTCACTAAAGAACCAATCAATTTTGAAACACACGCCTAAAGAATCTAGGGCGTCAAACCAAACACAAACAGTAGCTTCTGGACCAAAAACACTAGTTGGTCATGAAATCCAACCTCGTAGGATTCAGTACAGAAAAAGCGGGTGGAACAGTTACCCCGACAACCTGCTTAGTGAATAGACTGGACCAAGTTCCTCCACTTTAACTGTCTCGAGTGAAGTGAACCCCCCAGAAAATCCAAGTGAGTCTAGCCGACGTCTGCTCCAGGTACAGTGGGATCTTCCCACCACCGTCACCTTGGGTAGAATCTTAAGATTATGGCCACTAAGTTTACCAACAGCAACAAATACACCTGGGGGAACAGTCTACACTCCGACAGCACGCAAGGGCAGAGTAACAAGCTCAATCCCCTTACCGGCTCCTTGACAATGGTCAATCCAAGGTTTACCGATAAGTGATCCCTTGGCTCCTCAATCTGAGGTTTACCGTTTGTAATACGTGCGTGTCTGGCGTCGTTCCCAACGAGGGAGGATTGATCCCCTCACTGGTTCGGACACGAGCTCGTGCTTCTCCTTTAAGAGGAGCTTTCCCAGAATACAAATGTAACAGATGGATTTATTCTATCACAAGATAAGCTACTTGTTTGGTTTAATAGTCTTGGAGAGTTAATTACTCACCTACTCCAAGACACTAGCCTAATCTATGTTGGTGCTTCAGAGCCCTAGAAAATAAAAATTTCTAAGTTAATTTTACTTTAGGCGTTGATTTTAATGGTTGTTCTTTAAACAAAGGTGATGGAGATGAAACTTGATGGTGTATAGACTCGACTCCAATTCTCTAAAAAGATGCACCTAATATGATTTACACTATTTTTCTTTTCAATGAATTTTCTAATTAAGAGAGTTGATAGAATGAAATCTTTCGATAAAAACAACTTTCTTAATAGACAATCAAAGAAACAATCTCTTTATCTTTTCAAAGCGCACAAAACATGACCACTCATTACTTCACGAAAAATTCATTTCTCTTTCAAAGACGTCAAATGCTACTCTAAAGCAAACTTTGCAAAGGAGAACTTTTATATTTTCCTATTTAATAAAGCATGTAAAACTAATCTAATCAAAGCAATTTCAAGATCTATGAAAATCTATGAAAAATCACTCAAAAGCAAATCAAAGGAAATTTACCTAATATTTCACTAACAAGTTAATCTAAGAAGCAAAAGCTTACTAGATGATTCCGGGATGTTTTACTTGGCAATGATTAATCCAAGGACTAGTTTATGCAGAATCACAAACTAATCAAAACAAAAACTCAATCTCTTTTTGTTCTTTTTGAAAATGAATTTCACAACTTTTAAATGAACAAGCTATATTGAAATTTTGCAAAGAGACAACACAAAGGTAGGTCGCTCACGGTAGATTTTGCGACTGGTCTGACTCCTAAGAAGACTGACAAAACCAGAGATATCTAAGGCTTTGCAACTTCTAAACCCAAAGTCACTACAGGACCAATATAAAAACGAAAACCCTAAGGCTAAAATCTCAAGGAATTTCATTAAAACTTTCGACACTAATGGAACAAGTGCAGGTGAAGATTTTTGACAGTCAACCAATGGATCTGGGCAGTAAAGACTAAGAAAACCAAAATCTAAAAGGAAAAAGTGATAAAAAAGGGATTTTTCTCAATTTTAGCAGGGTACGCAGGCAGCCTGTTTAACCAGGTGCGTGCACACTCTGTGTACATAGATACAGTGCGTACAAGTACGCACTGTGTCTAACGCAGAGGGTGCGTACTACTGTAAAACAAAGAAAACCTAAGTTCTGACTCGACCCTAAGCTAAGCCACCTAAAAACACAGTCAAGCAACCAAAAAGCAAAAGAAACAAGACTCTTTTCAGATCAAAGTAATGCTAAAAGGAAAAATCAATCACATCAATGGATTCCCCAGTGGAGTCGCCAATTTGTCATGCGGAAAGAGTTATTTTTGCTGACAAAACTAACCTCCCTAGGAGTCTAAGACTCTCTAGTGACAAGCAAAACAAGTAAGAGCAATCCTTCTCTAAATATACATTATCCTATGAGAAACCAAGTGTTTTTCGATCTTACCTTAGGTCCAACGCTTGTTGTAGCAGCCTAGCTTCGTTGATCCAGATGAGCTCCTCCTTCACTTTGAAACCTTCATACACTAACAATCAAACGATTACATAACACCTGAATATTCCATAAAACAAAGCATATTCAACATATAGACCAAGGAGTATATGAAACAATTCATTAACAACAAATCATTGAGAAGAATGGACTTATTTGTATTAAGGAAGCAAAAAAGAAACCATTACAACCTGAGCCTTGGTGTTGTGCAAGTTCCTCCCAGGGTCCAGCAAGAGTTTTCCTCTACTTTGACAAGCTCACCCACTTCCAATATGACAACAAGAAAGGACGGTAATCTCTCCTCACAAGTTTACAATGGAAGTCCTAATTCCAGCAGCATCTACCCTTTGGAATGTTCAGCTTTCAACCTCCCCTCCTCTGGCCCAAAGCTTGTATTTATAGTGTTGTAGAGGAAGTTATTCAGTTCCAACATCAATGGGATACTCCCTCTTTTGGATGGGGTAGCTCCTCTCTTGATGGGATAAGTTCCTCTATCATAGGGATGCATGAACCATCTGGAGGCGCTCAATACACGTCAAACACTCTTCTAGAAGGCTCTAGAAGTAACCACAAGTAACTTTTTTAAGAAGAAACTCGCGCCTTTTGACCTTTACAAGGGTACGCACCCATCCTTTGGCTTACAGAGCGTACAAGTACGCAGGTACAATGAGTTTGGAATGCGTACACGCAGGCAAGGAAGAGAGAACCTGCGTACCCAGAGATAAACATGTTTTTTAGTGACATTCTCTCTTTCTAGAGTTTGACATGAAGAGCAGAGGTATTAGGCTTGACAAGGAGGATAATATGACTATTGATGGAGCCATATTAACTGCATATAGTCATGGTGACAAATTTCAGTGTAACAGGCCCCACACCCATCACTTCCTAGCTGGTGGACACCAATAATACTAAACATAGAGGTGGTTTCTCCTTGAGAGTGGAGGCTAGTTAAATTGATGTAAATTATTTGATTTGATTTATAAGAGAACTATAAGCAGCACAACAACAGCAAGGATGGTTTTTTTTCCCCAGAGGGGGTTTTCCACCATAAATATTTGTGTCTCATGCGTTGAAAGTTTTTATGGTTTCATGCTTATGTTTGATGCTGTGATCTCTCATGTATTTTATTTTTTGGAATGTTTAAAGGTTTAATTAAGTGGAGAAAAAATTATAAGTTCCTTCACTACTAATCCCCTCCCCCCCGCTCTCAATAGTGCTCTAAATTTCTAACATTATATGCTAAAACAAAAGATAAAGAGATGTTTGTCAAATGTTGTCTAGAGTTAACTATGGAATAGAAGACTTGGACATCTAAATTTTGATCATATTTTTAATTTGGGAAAGAAAAACATTGTTAGAGATCTTTCGAAGCTTTCAAATCTTGAGAATACTATTTTCTAGTCTTGTCAAATGGGTAAGAAAGTTTGAGTACCATTCATGTCAAAGGAAAACTCTTCAACCAAGCCATTAGAATTGATCCATATAGACTTATGTGGTCCTTCAAGAACTCATACACCATCAGGCAAATTATGTTTCATGCTTATCATTGATGACTTCAGCAGAATGTTTTGGGTAAAAATTTAAGAGAAAATTCAAAGGCCTTTGATAATTTAAAGGCTTTAAGGCCATGGTTGAAAATGAGATATATTGTAAAATCAAATGCATAAGGTTTGATAATGGAGGTGAGTTTACTTCAAATGATTTTGATGGTTTTTCAAGAAACATGACATCAAAAGGAAGTATACCATAGTAGAGATTCCATATCAGAATGGTCTAACAAAGAGAGCCAACAGATCAACTCAGTGGTTGGCTAGAGCCATGATGGGTGAAAGAAAGATTAAACAGAGAATTTGGGCTAAAACCATTCACACAATAGTGGTGATTCTAAACAAAGCACACTTCAGAACAAATATTGATAAACCTACATATGAGCTTTGGTATGGTAGACCTGCAATAGTCAATCATTTTAGAGTATTTGGAAGCAATTGCTATATCAAAAGGAACAATGAAACTTTTGGTAAGTTTGATGTAAGAGATGATGAGGGTATTTTTCTTAGATACTCTCAAAATTTCAAGGGCTATATATGCTACAACAAGAATACAAAGAGGCTATTTGAGTGCATTGAAGTCAAAGTGGCTGAGAATATTTATTTTGAATACAATCATCTAGTAAATATCAACTTAAATGATCCAATAAACAATTATTAGAAGATATATGATCTAATTTCACATGATGAAGACAATTGAAGAATCTCTTAGTCCTCAAACCAAAGATCTTGTAAGGTATGTGCAAAAACACCACCCAGCTGACCAAATTATTGGTGATTTAAATTTGAATGTGCAGAAAAGAAGAATATTGTTAAATCCCCCTACTCAAGCACATGTAGATATGTTATCTATGATGGAACCAAAGTATTTTTCTCAGGGAATCCAAGATGATAATTAGTTAAATTATGCATGAAGATCTTGACTATATCGAGAAAAATTAGACAAGGGAGCTTGTTCCAAGACCAACAAACATGAATGTGATTGGCACGAAGTGGGTCTGCAAGAACAAATTGAATGAACATCGTGAAGTATTAAGAAACAAGGTAAGGTTAGTTTGTAAATTATATGCACAAATTGAAGGTTTAGAGGCAATCTAAATGTTCTTTGCCTTTTCTAGCTTCAAGAAATTCAAGATATATCAGATGGATGTCAAGTTTTCTTTCTTAAATGAAGAATTGCAAGAAAATGTTTATGCATAACAGCCTCATGGTTGCGGTTGTTAGATAAGCATGATTATGTTTGAAAGATGAAAAAGGACTTATATTGTCGCAATCAATCCCCAAGGGATTGATATTCCAAGTTGGAAAGTTATTTATTCAAGTGTGGTTTTAAAAGAGGTGCATTTGATAGTAATTTATATGTGAAATCAAATGATGGCAACTTACTAGTGGTGGTTGTCTATGTTGATGTTATTATTTTTTTCAGTGATTCATATCAATTAACATGCCAATTTTCAACTGATATGAAGGCTAAATTTGATATGTTTATGCTTGAAAAACTTTCTTATTTAGTTGTCCTACAAATTTCACAATCTTCCAACGCAATGTTCATCTCATAAAGTAAGTATCTCAAGGAATTTTTGAAGAAATTTCACATGGAGGAATTTTCTTTGGTAATCACTCCAATTGTTATTGGATGCAAGCTCAGCAAGACTGATTAATCACCAAAGGTGGAATAAACTTTATGTGGATCTATTATTGGCATCCTCTTATATTTGACAGCCTTAAGAGTATACATCATGCAAGTAGTTGTTATTGTTGGAATATTTCAAGCATCCCCCTGATAGATTCATCTCCTAGCAGCAAAGAGGATTCTCAGATATCTTAGAAACACAATGGACTATGGAATTTAGTATCCAAAAGGTAAATATTTTTCACTGATTGATTTTACTAATTTTGATTAGATAGGTGATGTAGATGATCTAAAGAGCACTAGTGGTGGTGCTTTCTTTATTGGTGAATGTCTTGTTTCATGGTCAAGCAAGAAGCAAGATTTAATCTATCTATCTATCTAATTTTTAAGCAAAATACATAGAAAAACCTTCTTGTTGCACTCAACTCCTATGGATGAAGTAGAATTTATAGGATGTACAATTATTCTATGATCAGCCTATCCCAATCATTTGTGATAATACAAGTTCCATCAATTTGTCCAAGAACCCTATTTTCATTCAAAGACAAAATATATTCCAATCAAGTACCATTTCCTAAGAGAACAAGTTGCAAATCAAATTTTCAATTTTGAGTATGTACCTACAAAAGAGAAGATAGTTGATATATTCAACAAACCTCTCCGAAGAAATCAATTTTACTTAAGGAAAAGATTGGGAGTAGTTCCACTTGACTCCCTCCACTAGATCTTCCTTAAGAGGAACAAAGACAGCCATCAAGCACTCAACATAATAGATGAAAGTTGTCAGGCCTATAGTATCAACAAGACAAGGGGATATTGTTGAGAGGGGGAGCACATTAGTTTCTTTTCCATTGATGTCAAAAGGGGAAAAATTAACTCAAATGAAAAATGGGAGAAGTGAATAAAAAAAGGGGGGGTAGGTGACACCACAAAAGGAGAAGTCCAACAAAGCAAAAGTACACTAAAGAAGAAGTACACCTAAGGAAAAGTGCATCATATGGGGGAGAAACATCCAAAGGAGGAGAAGAAAGAGAAGTAAGAAGTATGCTTTGCTTTGTATTTTATTCTTGTGTTTGATGTTTCCATATGTTTGTTTCTTTTAGTGTTTCCATCAATTCCAAAGGGGGGAAATGTTAGAAATATGTTTTTATTGATGGAAAAGGCAAAGAAGATGACTGCAAAGGCACAAGTGGTTGCAAGAAGAATGATAAAGGTGCATAGAATTTGGAGCCACTTTTGGTATAGAAGATAATCTCAAGTATTGTTGGAAACTTCTTTGATGGATAGATATTTGAAAGAGCTTTCCGGTGGTATAGAAGTTTAAAAATAACCTCCTGGATAAGAACTTATTTCTAGTCAAATATCAGAAGCGCTAAAGTCAATGGTTGTATTTAATGAAATGTCGATGGCCTTAGTTGGGGTTAGTTTTGGTGTTTGGAAAAACATGGAGGAGTATTTGGTAAAGTAGTTGGTGAAGAATGACAGTTAAATCCCATGAAATATCAGCAACATATGTGTGCCACATGTTATCTTAACTCCATCGATGAAATTGTGAGGCCCCAAGCCCACTTGTGGCTTAAATGCAAGGGGAGCCCCGCACTGGGTATTAATGCCATAACAACTCATAAGAGATTGAAGTTCCATATCATAGTGGGACATCCCATTTTCCATGAAACCAAACTTGGGAGGTCCACATAAAAGCATGGTGATTAAATGCTATTAGTGGCATAGTGAAAGAATGTCAAGGTTCAGAGAATAGACAAATTTTTCATCAAAGTTTCTATATCAAAATAAAAATCTTGGAAGAAACTCCTTGGAGATTTCCCTAAGAGTCCAAATTTAGAAAATACCAAGATCCTAAGGTTCTGAGATCTAAGATCCCGGGTCTCAAGAACCAAAGGGCTTGAATCAAGTGGTTTTTGTTCTAAAGAAATTTTATGAAAGACTAAGGCACAATTTGATTAGCTAAAGGGGACAAGGTTTATGATGACATCAGTAATGATTTGGTCCAATAAGAGCGCAATATGTGGCTTGTAGATTCAGTGTTTTTGGGTCACCAACTAGAACAAAAATAAGTGACACATGGCACCACTTAGTGAGTGACATGTGGCACCCTTGTAGAGGTGGAAAATAGTTAGCAGTGACACATCAACCCGAAAGAAAATGTTCCATAGAAGAAATGATCTCAAAAGTTATTAAATTGTGCATAGGTAGAAAAGTCCAAGATATTAGCTCCAGGACATAGTGGCAATGAGGTAGCATCTCGTCAATTTTTTAAATAGTCCAAGAAGCCATGTAATATCAAAGGAAAATGACCCTAGAATAAATAGATCTTGGAGGAAACTAATCTTTGTAATTATTCTAAGAGCCACATGTAGTAAAGTCCGAGAATAAGTTCTAAGATGAAATGGCCGATAGGTAATCCCGACTAAAATTTTATTGGTCCATGTGTTAAGTAGGTAGTCCCCATGGACACATCATCCTAAAAGGAAATAATCATGGAAGAAATGACCCCAAAAGAAATGAATCATGGAATAAAAATTCTTAGCTGTAATCAAGGTTGCTCCAGTGAGTTTTTCTTGAGAAAGTATTTGTCAAGAAAATAAATGTCGAGAGCTAAAGAATGGGAAAGCGCCTAGTTCTTTGCAGGCGTTGTGACTGTTGTCATTCATTTCCTTGTGGGTTTCAATTGGTCAAGGGTGCCTGAGAGAAGTGAAGTTAAAGCCATTTTTAGGCAACAAAATCTATCAGATCTTAACCAGACCCTCTCCATTTCCAAGTGCTGATAAAAATATTTCCAATGGTATATGGAAGTCCAATAATGGACTCCTAGAGCAGAAGATAAAGAATTTTGAAGATCATCTTAGAAAAGCCTAGCCGATGGAGTAAAAAATGAATAATTGTAGAAGAAAAACCGTAATCAAAGGTTCAAGGTTGATCACAATTGCAGATTGGTGGTCGGCGGGTCAGGGCACATAAACTTATTGGCAATCGGTAGTCGATGGGTCTTGGGGCACATACTTATGTTATCGGTGGGTTTCATAGCCGAGTTCCAATATCACAGGTCAGCAATTGCAGGCACCAGGGTTGCACACCAGAGCAAGGCCAAAACTATCTCCGAACACCAATATCACGGGAACTGCCGATCACGCGATAAAATGGTGGATCGTCGGGGGTTGAGAAAACCAAATACAAAGGAAATGACTCAAAAAATAAGGTGTGGGCCTCCCATTTCTCTCTCCTCCATGTAGCATCAACAATCGGCAAGGTTACAGCTTCAAAACATCGTAAAACTGCTAACATTGTGATTTAATATGAAATCGCCGTGGAAGACCGATTCAGAAATACAAAGGAATTCCATGCAAAACCAAGGCCCAGCAGACATTTTTTCTCTCTCCTCCAAGGGGCCATGTGGCGAACTTTGTTTGGTCCTTAGAGCAGACATGGCATCTAATGTCAGCAATGATGTGGCAATATGGTTGATGATGTGGCAGAGGACACGTGTCACCTAGTTTTAGTGTTTTCATGGGTGACATGGGGCTATTTTTGGGTGCCAAGTGTCACCAATCATAGGGTGACAAGTGGTAGTGATGACATAAGCAGGTTTATCAGTGATCGATGGTTATGGGTTTCAAGCTTATCAGCGATTATGATTATGAGAAGGAAAGGCCCCAGATGTGATATGTAATGAGCTGTGATTTATAAATTTTTCACGTTCGGGATATCGGCCGATGCGGTGTAAGGGGCTATTAAAGCTATATCAAGTAACAAAGGAAAAGACCCCTCGCGTGAAATTTGAAAGCCTTATCATTGGAAGCGCTAAGCACTCAATTTAAGCCCCCGATCACATGAAAGAGGAAGCGAAAAGGGGTTGTATTCACAAGGGCTTAAAGGGCAGTTGGGCTCAACTGTTTCATGGTGTTCTTGTGTTAAAAGGCCAACATTCAAAAAAATCTTGGGTACTCCATGAAACATGACACTAGATATTTTTAGGGCACCAATATTATCTAACATAAATTTAAAAGGCGTATGATTTGGCATCTGTTTCAAATTTTGTTATCATCGTTGTGGGTGACCACTCCAACTTAAGTGAAAGTGAAGGAACGAGAATGTTAAAGACTGAAGGTGACCAAGAACCGACCGAGAGAGGATTAGTCATGACTTGGTGAGAAAACACTAGGATGAAAGGCCAACGAAGAGGAGTGGCCGGAAGATATTTTTAGAAACCATCATTTCAATTTCGATGGATTCATTATGTTTTGTTTTTTTTATCAGGTATTGTTATTCTATTTTTCTTTCAAGAAAGGAATCTCCCAATTGTAATAGTTAGAGGATTCATGTTGAGATAGCCATTCATATAGATAGTTGTAAACTTCATCCTAAAGATATTTCTGTAACTAATTTTCTTGCCCTCCCTCTCCTTATAAAAGGGAGGAAGAAACGTTGAACAAAGGTTCTGAATTCTAAGAAAAACCTATATTTTCTTATGAAGTTGTATGGATTCCAGATCTACATCTTTCTTAATATGAATGAAATAGCGGTGATTCCCATGTTAGAGTATTATAGTATGTTGTTTCTCTATTAAACTTCCATTATGTTCACACTTCCTCTCTGATTTCAAGAAATTGTAGCTGCCATAAATATCTCTTACATTCTTACATATTCATTGGTGTTAACTATTTAATACATATGCCTATATGCAAGTCTAAGATTATATCTTTAAATGCACTTCCTAAAATCATAGCATTCATGCTTCTTACATCCACCTGTCTATCTTTAGCTTAGATAAGTATAGAACTAAGAAAAGTCTTTCGGTAGAAATCACGTGACAGAATTTCTACTAAAAGACTTTGCTTAATTCATTATGGATCACAGAAGCTTGAATACAAAAAGTATAGAACTCTTGATGTTTCAAGCTCTATGTGATGATTTATTATCCTCTTTCTCTTCTTTCATTATTCTGTAAAATATGATTAAACTATATGTCCTTGATTACTCAGCCTCCACTTGTTTTTGCCTTACTCTTATGAGTTGTATATGTGAAAGAATACCAGAAATACATGGCTTATATCCATGGATGAAGGAACTAACCCATGTTGTTATGTGTATATTTGTATTTTTGTAATTACTATGTGTAGAAGATGCATACGATGCCTTCGGTTTTTTGAGGATCATATGAGATACATAGAATTTAGACGTACCCAAGAATTGGTATTATAATAAATCCAAGGCTATATCTCGGAGAGACAACATATTTTGGCATCATTGTCAGGGAGTGTATTGAAGGATTTTTCCCCCGAGATACGACAAATTGAACACCCTTCATGTAGGTGAGCGAAGTTTTTTCTGATTGCATTCATATCACCTTGGCAACTCCACACCCCTGTCATTATCATTCATAACCTTAGATTTTAAAAGGCCTCATACTCACTCAGATACATCCCAAAATAAAGTCCCATTTGTATCTGATCTAGAAAAGTTAATTTCCAAGAAAGTCAGGAAAGAGAAACCCCCCCTTCTTGTAATACCATCTCATCATCCTTTTCCAACTCCGCCTCCAATTCTTAGCCCACTATTTCTCACTATTTACGACTTACTCCTAAGGCCTTGACATACCTTTCTTCTCCTCCAACCACTGTGGTTTTGACCCCATTTCCTCAAGAAAATTTAAATCCCCCTCCACCAATCTAGATAGTTCTTCCAGGATTTTTGTTGAGTAAGTATGCACCTCTTAATTTACCTCAACCTTTGAGTGCAATGCCCTAGAACCACCTAAAGCAGATGCCTAGGTTTAATGGGGAAGATGATAACAGGATAAAGAGTCACATTGAAGCCTTCAAATATTTTTCTTGAATCCTAGATGTGGATCAAATGGATGTGTTCATGCAACGTTTTGTATAAAGTCTCGAGGGAGAAGGCAGAAAATAGTTCAAAGATCTACCCAATTCCTCCATCATTACTTGGGAGGAGCTAGAAAATGCTTTCATCCAGAAATGGGGAGAAAAGAGGGATCATGAGTACCTCCTCACTGAGTTTAATTCCTTAAGAAAAAGGCCAAAGGAGGATACTTCATAATTTATCAAAAATATTCAATAGGCAGTACAATAACCTGCCTACTGACATAAAGACTCCTTCAGTTGCAGCTCGTGTGGTTTTCTTACGATCTTTTAAGTCCGATGTTGGTTTTTCCCTATTAGTGTCAGTCTCTAAAGCCTTCCACCAGTGATCAAATATGCTCTTATAAAGTGGTATTAGGGTGTCAAAGTCAAATTTTGTCATTTCAATGAGTCTTCAAGTAAAATTTGGTCACTAGTTATTAGGTCTAGGATTTGCTTTCACTCCTTTCAAATTTTTCCAAGTGTCGGTCCATGTCACCATTCAGCTGAGTGTACCATCATTCAAAAAGTTTCCATCATCATTTCAGGTTCCAATGGGTCATTTTACACCTTGTTCATGCTTCAGTTGTACTTGGGTAAGGCTCATTTCCCTCTCCTAGGGTTTTGAACGTAATTTTTCTTGGATGGTCAAATCATAAACAAAAATTGTATCTTGATGCTCATACACCTTCCCCTATCCTTAATATACCTTCTTAAGCACTTCCAATCACTGATATCCCTTAAATTCATCATTTTCCCATAAACCCTAACTTACTACTACAATTTGACAGTTTTCTAGGTTGGGCCTGTGTTTTTCCCTTTTGGACCCCTTCTCCTCACTAAATCCTTGAAATTTCACTTTCCCTTTCTTCCTAACATCCCTCCATATTTTCCAAAATTTTCTCAAGAAATCAGAAACCCCTTATCCCCTTCATTTCCCTTCATTTCTACAAATCCCCTGTTCCACATATCGGGATAGATTTTATTCAAATGATGTTTTTGAGAAGTAGAAGATGAATTTGACAAAAGTGAGAGAGGTTTTTTCCATCATTGACCCAAGAAGAAAAAAAAATTCATCTTTTACACAGGTTTCATGGTTTGAGATAAATGTCAAAAACATCATCTGCTTCAAGAGGGTTGTTGCACCTCTAGAGTGACCTCGTAAAATCAATTTTTCTCCTAGATGGAATGACCAAATGACTTTCTTGATGAGTAAATTGATACGTATACACAAATATACTTCCAATGAGCTATCATTAGCTCAATTTTGAGTTGAGGAAGACCTTCAAAAGTTGACTGCAATAGCACTCTGCATTTGGGCAACCTCATTCTGCACATTTTGACCAGTCTTGGGATATTTGACTTTTGAAAGGGAAAATGAACTCTAAATTGAAATATTAAAGATTTTCTGGAAATTAGACTTGAAAAGCTTTCCAACGAGCTATCACACGCCCAATGTGGACATCAGGAGGGCTGTCAAAAAAGAGTTTGAAGTTGGTGCTACGCACTAGAAGTCGACGCTACGCTTTTCAATGGAGGACTTTTTGAAGAAATGGCTTGTATATTTGGATTCAGCATGTTGAGAGCATCAAACCCAAAAAATTCAGCAATTTTGGAGCAAAACTTGGTCACCAAAAGGTCAAAAAACCCTAAAAAAAAATGACCTCCCTACCTCTTTTTGGACACAGAGAAGTAGTCTTGGGATATTTCACTTTTGAGGGGGCAAATGACCTCCAAATGAAAAAATCCAAGATGTTCCATAAACTAGACAAGAATACCTTTCGAATGAGATATCTCGGGCTCAATTTGGCTAAGGGTAAGGACTCTAAAAGTAGCTGCAAAGTGGCACTATGCACTTGGCTAGTGGCGCTATGCATAGAGCTAGTTTGCACAAAGATCCAGTTTTCGCCTAGTTTTTCTACAAGTTGACTTTTTCTCTCATCATGGATGAATTTATGATTGTAAATGATGCTATTCTATGTAAATGTAATTTTAAAATGACCTCAGAGGGTAGATTCATCATTTTGTGGTGGTTTGGGGGTCAATGAATTAGTTTCCATGCTTATAGAGGCAAGTTGTTCCACTGCCTATATTCCTGTTCCTTGTTGGGAAATGGTTGTAACAGTCCCTTATCTCTTGGATTCGACCCCTAATGGCTAGCATAGGTAGCTTGATGTCTATATTATGTATTTTTTCAGTCATTAGCAAAGGTTGGACTCTCTTGGATGCTTTGACCTACATTGTACATCTCTACAATAGTTTGGCAAGGAAATAAACCAAGATTTGCAGCTATTTTTGTGGGATTCTTGTGGTGATGTGTTTTTTCATATTTTCTCCTTCTATCATTATTTTTTCTCATGTGTTATGTGTGCAAAAACCTAATTCATTCTTCTAAACTTAATGAAATCAAGATAGATAGGTAGAATACATTGGTTATAGTGCTCTGCCTTGGGAATCCATTTAGTTTTTGATGTTTTCTACAGTTTGAAGAGGATACATGATCTCTACATGCCCTCCTTAGCTCCTCATCAATCTTAGACCTACCATATCACTCGATTACAAGTGCCAAAACACTTACCTACCTTGCCCCACAGAACACCCTGCATCCTGACTTCATTTCCCAGACCCAAAGTTGCCTGCTCCATTTGATCCAATAATAAAACATTCAAAATCAACCAAAAACCCTAGAGCTACTATACCTAGCCTAAAATTCAAATTTGATTCAGTCATCTCAACTGAGATTGACAAGGAGAGAGCCCTCTCCCGACCTGGTAGGGCTAGCTACTAGGTTAAGCTTGGTTTATGGTTATCCTATGATCACCTCCCTTCAGCCTGAGGTCAATCTAGGCTCTAACATAGTGGTGACCATACTGGGGATGTAGTTTTATGTTCCTCAGAAAAATGTATCAAGTTTAGATCTGATTGTTGATGGTGGACAACGATTAGACACTGGAAGGTTGAAATCATTCACCTAGCAACTCTAGTGTCGAGAAATCCCAAGTTTCAGAATTTTTATGGCAACTCCACTCTTCAAGAACCAGTAGCCTGAAGAATTTCTTGGTGAATTCATGGTTATAAAAATGGATTCGCTTGATCAAAGGTATGCTCCCGTAAGCCGAGATCACTTTCCAGGTTTCCCAAATAAAATTCCTAAGATAGATTGGCAAAGGAATTTGCCTACATTTAAAGATGATGATAGGAATGATGTTGATTTACATCTGGTTAGATTTCACATGCATATTCACAAGTTGTGTTATGAAACCAGCTCAAGAAAAGATAGATCAACGCCTTAGAATTCAGCCTCTTCGAGGGGGCAACCTCCTTTACATTACATAAATGAACAATTCTTCGATTCATCCCTTGCTTCATTTATCCAATCTAGTTGGATAATAGAAATAGCATAAAACAATGCTTCGACATCCTCATCCTTTCTTGAGAGTGCATCTGCAACAAAATTTTGCTTCCATTTTCTATAGATGATGTCAAAGTCATAACCCA